>JAKCPI010008402.1:0-116639 GCA_023213315.1 Euborellia annulipes
ATATATATGTCGTAGACAGATCGTGAAATTAGACAGTTCATGAACTGTCTAGACATTTCATGAACTGCAGCCAGATCGTGTAATGGTCAAACAGTTACATGATCTGGCTAAAAATTTTAGACAGTTCATGAAATGCAATTGGGCCTTAGACAGATCGTGTAATGCTCGAGAATTACACGAAATGTCTAAATTTTTAGGCAGTTCATGAACTGCCTAACAGCAATTTTGCCGATCGTGTACTGTTTGTAAAGCAAATAAAGATCTCGAAAAAAGTCAATTTTTTTCAATATTATTATTATTATCGATTACTAAATTTTCCAAATCTTCCTCAGTTTGTAAATCTTGAGTTAAGGTGCGCGTCTCGAGGTTCTAATTTTGGGAGATTGCGGCCACAAATTTGAAGCTATGTACCTCAATTTTTTTTTTAATTAAAGCAATTTAAAATGTCTACAACTTATAGAAGCCCTTTTTTTGATTTTCGAAAAAATACATTTTTTTTTAGATTTATTGCATTAAATTACAAACAGTACACGATCGGCAAAACTGCTGTTAGGCAGTTCATGAACTGTCTAAAAAATTTAGACATTTCATGTAATTCTCGAGCATTACACGATCTGTCTAAGGCCCAATTGCATTTCATGAACTGCCTAAAATTTTTAGCCAGATCATGTAACTGTTTGACCATTACACGATCTGGCTGCAGTTCATGAAATGTCTAGACAGTTCATGAACTGTCTAATTTCACGATCTGTCTACGACTTATATATATATTTATATATATATATATATATATATATATATATATTTGTTAATACACATCTTGTGAATACGTGGATGGAAACCATGAGTAGCCCGAGCTAAGGTCGGCTTTCTTCTTCTCGCGGTTGCGTCAATAGTGTATTATTGTTAAAATATTATTTTGCCGTCAAAGATGGTGGACAAGAAGATTAAAATACTTAAGAAGAGAGACTGAACATCCGTCCTGAAAACTTAATAAAAAAATCTGGTGTGACAGGTCGTGCTGTGCGACTTTCTCATAGATGGCGCTGAACTACGAATGCTTCCACATCAGCAAAGTGTACTTCAAATCGTTGGAGTGAATTTTACTTTATTGGACTCAAGGGTCTCAAAACATGTATGTCCATCAAAATCTCGCCATCGAATTTTTGACATGCTCGCAATACTTTCTTTTTATATATTTCATATAGGTCTATAGGGTAAGATTAATGAATTTCTGTTTAGCAGGAGGGTGGTCAAAGTGCCGCCGTACCGTCCATACAAAATTTCTGCTCCTAAGCAAAAAAAGGAAACCAAATTTGAATAAACAGTATTAAAAAGAAGGAATGAAAATCTTTTACTCTTAGATCCATGGATAAGCTGAGCATCTTGAATATGTTCCAAAAGAAGAAAAGCCTGCAGTGTATTTTTGTCCATAACGACTCAATTTATTTTAAAGGGCTTTAACGCCTTTCATCTTCTGTGAACAAATTGCTTTTTCCAATAGAAAGTAACACTATATTTAAATAAATGAAAAGGTAATAATGATATCATATTGGTTGGTCTGTGGATAAATAAAAAACTGATGAAACTAATTTATCAAGATTTTTTTTAAAGAGTGAATCAACAGCATTTACAAGCTATGAAAAATCTGCAACACTTAATCCATCCCCCCCAACCACGACAGAAGGTTATTAAATGACAATATTGATAACCTAAGCCAGGAGGTGTTGATTCGGATCATATTATTTAAATTATTTCGATACCAATGGCTGCACCCCCAATAATATACGTATCGTTGAAAGCCCAAATGGCCTAAGATGCTGAAATGACATAAAAACACATGGCCATATCATTTGAAAATTTAATTTCTTAAAAAAAAAATTAGGTGTTGGCTGTGTCTTCTACACAGCCGGTGGCTTTTTAACGTGACGTCTTTTGCTTGACTTCAAAAAAATTTTTTTCTCTTACCTATATTGAAATATAAAGAGAGAAAGTATTTTTTTTTTTTTTTTTTTTTACTAGTAGTTTGTTTTCATAAAAAAACATGTTCAAACATTTTCATTGAAACAATATATGACAGGTGTGGCCAAACTTTTATCCATTAAGGGCGACATATGCTTAAAAAAATGAGGTTTTTCGAGAAAAAAACCAATTTTGGAGTTAATTACTCGGGATTTTTTTATTTATTCTATTAGAGGTTATCTTTCTGCACCAAATGACATCTCATTTAGTCTGATCTGATTAGCCGTTCGGAATCTACAGGGGTTTAAAATTTCGAAAAACGAAATCCCGCCGAGTGCTCTCATGCGGTAAAATGACGTCATATCAAAAAAAAGAAAAAAAAGCCCTGGGGGTATTGAACCACTCTTTCTAAAACTATATCTAGATTTAATGTAGCTTTTATGGTCAAGTCGCTATGCGTTGCACAAGTAGGGCTATTTTTCGATATTTTTTTGTCTAAAAAATGAGGTTTTTCGAGAAAAAAACCAATTTTGGAGTTAATTACTCGGGATTTTTTATTTATTCTATTAGAGGTTTTCTTTCTGCACCAAATGACATCCCATTTAGTCTGAACTGATTAGCCGTTCAGAATCTACAGGAGTTTAAACTTTCAAATTAGAATTTACCGCAGCGCGGTAAAATAAAATGATAGGAAAAAAATAAATGGTGAATTCTTTAGCTGAAAACTCATTCTTTCTAACCGTATATTCCACATAATTATACCTCTTAAGACAGAGGAGTTATTCAAGCCAATAAACTTTTTCGTGCATGCCCCTCTAACATGCCACTATAGACACATGATTTGTAAGACGTTGTCACGTCAAAAAAATAAAATTCTGTGCGTAAAGCGCAGGCGAAACACGCATTGCGTCCTCCGTTGAGTTGCGCAAGGCTTAAAACGCGGTGCGCAACGTTTTAAGGCCGCAGCTAGGAAACACTCCGGGTTGCCTAACTAACTGGCTACTCCATTAAACAAACAAAAACTAATTCGAAATGAAAAAATATGTATTGCATTCTCAAATAGAGCCGTTTGTCTATAAAAACTATTAAGACCTTTTTTGGCCGCAAGGTCATTTGGACCCCATTCGTATTTGTTTCAAATAATTGATAATTTAATTTTTGTCGCTTGGGACGGGACCCCAAGGGTATCTCTATTTATAAATTAATTAAAAAGCTTAACGGTCTTCTTAGTTAAACTAATTAAAACTTGCACTAGGAATTTGAAATATAAATGTCCTTTCTTTGAATCGAAAATATTTTGGAGAAGGTTAGTTAAATCATCCCCAATTAAATAATAATTCCCTTACTATTGTATTATCTATTAGTGCCGTAAAGTAATAAACTATTCTATTATATTATATACAAAAAAATTCGTTAAATTTTTTTTTACCTTTTGAAGGAGAAAAAAAATGAAAGTATCGAATGCAATTTTTTCGTAAACCGAATGAGTTTTTATACCATGATTTATTATTTATTTATTGATGACAATCAGAATAGTCAAATAAGCGAGTCATTGAAAGCCTTTTCAGGTATTTCCAATTACTCTGTCTACTCTAAATATTGATATTATTATAAAATTTCACCGAGGGAAATTTTTTTAATGGCAAACAAATAATCATTTATTTATTATCGCTTTCGTTGTTTTGAATATTGGATAGGTTTTTTGACGCTAGACATTTTTTTTATTCAAGATAATTTGTTTTGAAAATTTATTATTTAAAATGAAAATGATAAAAAAAATTTTTACCTAAAATTTATATCATATTATTTTTTTTAAACTAAATAATAGCCTATTTTAAGATAGAAAAAGAAATTAAGGAAAAAAATGTTTTCGGGCCTTAGTATAGTGATTAGCGTGCTGGCCTTCTGAACCACGAGTCGCGGGTTCGTATCCCGTCTCATGCGACAAAAATTTATTTCAATTTAATTGAACTTGAAATTTATTTCACTTTAATTGAACCAATAAATTGAAATAAAGAGAGCCGCGGTCTGAATGGTCTCCGTTGCCGAAAAAGGCCAAAAAAAAAAAAAGAAGTGAATTCATTTATTTTTTAACTTTTTTTTTAAAGAATTTTTACAAAATTTTTGAATTAAATTTAAGTATGATACACAAGGTTTTTTTTTGTTTCAATGGTTTATTTAATTCAGTATGTAATTCACTTCCGATGATGACACATATGGTGTCGAAATGCGTATAAAGTGTTAATGTTAAATAAATAAACCATTGAAACAAAAAAAACCTTGTGTATCATACTTAAATTTAATTCTCTTATTAAAGCATAATGTTTCAACTAGATCCAACGGTTACTGTTTAAAATTAAAATTTTTGATAATAAAAAAAAAAATTATAATTTGAACAAAGTATAAGAATCTTAATTAGCTATAAATTCACGAAAAGGAGATATTTTTTTGTCAAATTTTATATGAAATAATAATAATAAAAACAAAAATAATATTAATATGATTTTCATCCCTGCTCTCAGTTTATCTGCTTTTTTTTTAAGAATCGATAAAAAAAAAAATAATTTATCTTCATTTTATATGTAGTCCTATTGATTGTAATAAATTAGGAGGTTTTATTGAAGTTTCATGTTCATTTTTTGAATAATGTATATGTTATCAAGTTTTTGTAATCCAGAGAGACAATAAACACAATAAATGTTCTTTTATATCTCATGTTCTGCCGTTTGAAAATTTTCGGGCCAGTGGATTAATTAATTTTCCATTAGACAGTTTAGAATTTGGGATAAGAATTTTTGAGATATAATAATTTAAAAGCAGATTAAAAGCCTATTGAGAGGAATAAATTTTTTAAAATTAGACTTCCTCCCTTTGTCGTGGTTGTGGGGTTACAGCTCGAATAAGAACATCCATCCACGTTTTGAATTATTTATTTATTGGAGTGAAATATAAATAAATATTCATACAAGCGTTTTGTTTGCAACTAATTTTATATACAGTGACACAGGTCCTCGTTAAATCATATCTGTGTATTTAAGATGACCTGACGTTGTCGGCTGAATTTATGAATGAATAAATTTTATCGTCTAGGACGGGAAGTGAACTAATGTGAAATTAAAAGAAGTTTAATTTATAATAAAATGAACCTCCTGTCATTAAGGATCGATGCACATCAACTTGCGTTGATATTATGTGTTCTATAATGAAATGAGCAATTACCAAATTCGATAACATGCGCAACAACGTGGGCAAGCATAATGTTCGAATTTTCAAACTAAAATGACTCATCCCAGAATTATAATCAATGTTTAAACCACACCTTAGGCAGGTGCTTAATTAATTAATTCCCGATAGCAGAAAAGAGTGGTGCACGTTTTTTTATTTTGTCGAGATATAAATAAAATTTCAAAAACATTGCAGCTATCTTTAAAGATCAGGGGTTCTTAAACTGTGGACTCCACGGGTTCGCGAAGTCGTTGCTGGGGGTTGCGAAATAATTCTGGTTTAAATGGCCTCACAAGCCGAGAGAGCTTACTGATGTAGTTTTTCAGTTTTTTTCGATTTTCTCAAAATTTCCTCCAACGATTTTTTTTTTAATTCAAAAATCAATTATTTTTTAGATGCTCTTTAAAATATACCATGGTATATTCTCTTTTTGCAATTGAAATCTTCTGAAGACCACTTTACTCTTCTTTTTTTTTAAACATTCACACTTTTTTCTCATTCACACTCACATTCACATACACTTACACACAGTCTTTTCGGCAACTTAGCCCATTTAAGACTTTAAACGATACTCTTATTTATATAATATATATTTATTTGGGGTCCAGACATTCTTATTTAAGCCATTTGGTATCCAAATGGCTTAAATAAAATCATCGGACTGCCTGGGGTCCGAACCCGCGACGTTTGGTATACGAGGTTAGCACGCAAACCTCTATACCAAGCCCCGAGGGCCACTTTACTCTTGTTTTTCATAGGGAAGATAGGAGAAATGGTTGCCATGGTAACAAAATATAAATATTTTCCTATGTTTATAAATTTTATTCTTGAAATTCGAATGTACCGTACTGTCGGAAACTAAATATATGTCGACACAAAAAATGTGGTGTGACAAACACAGAACACAACTTTCGATTACCGAAGGTAAGAGAAAGTTGTGTGCGATCAGACACACCAGATTTTTCGAGGAATCGTCACATGAATAATTCATTTTAATATTATCCATAAAGAAATAATTATTATCGAATAACTAAAAGTGGAATGAGAAAAAGTATGATGTGCTTAGTTATATCAGAATAATGGAAAAAAAAAATTTGCCTTTTGATATCTGATATCGAGTAAAAAGGGCTGATCTAAACAAAGCTTGTCTAATTCATGGCCCCCGAATGAAAAAAATAATTATTTGTCTCCCTCTCTCTCTCTCATAAGTTTTAAGGGTGCCATAATTTGATATCAAAATAATAAACGAATTATATCTTTGAGAATTTTCGACAGGAAGTAGGCACCATGTTGACAAAAAAATTCGAAAAACAGCAGGCAAGGATCTTATAAGAAATTTTACTATTCTTTATATCAATGCAATGGATATAAAACTTTTTACGAGTGATCCATTTTTTATGGTTTCTTTTATGATTTTTTTTAAATATATATGGTTAAGGCTACAAATTAGGTTTAACACCCGGGCAACAAGCACCCTTAGCCCGGCTCTATTTCGGGGAGATATTGATATAATAATATTCATAATTATATATCATTATAAAAGATATAGAAAAAAATTTATATAAAACTCTCATTTTCTTCAAAGTTAAAATCAAATCAGTAGTTGAGTTGAAGAAGGTTGGGGAGATTCTAAAAAAAAAAATTTCCCATAAAACCAAATGTCATTTCAAATAATATTTATAAAAAATTTTAATATCAATCCCTTTAGGGTCTTCATTAGATTTCAAGGGCAAAATGAGAATATACATTTTAAAGGGCATCTAAAAATTAATTGATTTTTGAATTTGAATTTTAATCAATTAGTTGGAGAGAATTTTGAGAAAACCGAAAAAAAACTGAACAAGTACATTAGTAAAGTACTAGTACTTTTTGGCCGATTTTGTTCAAAAGCTTCGTGTCACGTCCCAGGTGGGGTACCTAAATTAAATATAAAATTTCAACCTCATAGCTCTTTTCGTTCTTGAAATATTTTGTTCACAGCACACACACACACACACAGACAGACCATTTTTGACATGAATACAATACTTTCTCTCTATATATATTACATATATACATAGGTAAGGGAAAGTAAAAAATTCAATATATTAAATTTTTTAGGTATTGTATAATACAGCTGACATGCAAAGTCGAAAGAGGGGGGGGAATATGTTGTGACATAATATTTCTAGGGGGTTTATTTGTATATGACTAACTGTGACAGAGAATACGTCAAAAAAGGCGTAACGTAATATGTGGACGACCCATATATTGAAAAAGATTCTTTTATTGTTTTTAATTTTGAAGTTTAGACTGAATCGTTTTATTTTAGAATGGACATAACTCCCAAAATTTGAAATTTTTTTCTGAAAAAATTAATTTGATTGTTTTCATTATTAGGTTATTAAATCATTTAATGAAGAATATAAATGGCTGTGGTGATGATTGTCTAAGGAGCTCAACGAGGAAAGGCAGCCAGCATAAATAAAAACTTTTATATTATTTCATCGACGTTTCGGAAGCTCGTCGCTCCCATCTTCAGGAGGAAATAATTGAAAATCCTGAAGATGGGAGCGACGAGCTTCCGAAACGTCGATGAAATAATATAAAAGTTTTTATTTATGCTGGCTGCCTTTCCTCGTTGAGCTCCTTATCAATTTAATCATTTAATCGCTATGATCTTCCATTTAATCTTCTCAACTACCACTATTCATAATATTTTGTCATTTCGTCACACTTTTTTATTTTTTTATTTCGTCATACTTCTGGGAATACAAATTTATTAATAAAATGTTCCTTTTACAAAGATTGAACTTTGGCACTTATTCCCTTTTGAAAATTAACCAGCCAATTTTTTAATTTTGTTTGTGATTCTAACAAAACTAACATTTCTCTTAAGCGAGGTTAGATTTGTTATGGGGTTGTGTTTACTTGTTGCGAATACCAAACGATCAGATCGCAGAAATTAACTGAGGCGTGGAAGGAATTCATTCAGTCATGTGGTACAAAGATGCGAAGGCGGAATCTGTCACGTTTGCTAGATATCCTCTCGAATCAGTAGACAAAGCGAACTGACATCAAAGGCTTTTTGTAATATTAAAATTGATTTAAGTAATAATAAGTTTAAAAAAATCGTTCACTTTTTCAATTTTTAATTAGTATATAAATAACTTAAAGGAATTTTAATATTTTTTTTTTTTAATTTACGATACAAATGCAGACTTATTTATATCAATAGATTTAAATAACTTTTCATCAGCTATCAATATTGACAAGAGCTTGACATGAATAAAAATAAAACATTGACAATGTCAATACCTCTAAACTATCGGACATGAGTGCGGGCTTGCTCTGAGTTTGAACATTGTTTTATTTAGTATGTGAATAAAAAATACAATCGCGTCATATTATTTTAACTTTTCATGAATTAAAAGTTTTTTTTTTTTTTTTACCTATAAATTGCATAGAAATTGTGGAAGTTAATTAAATATTGTATAGATGTTCATGGAATTATAATTCATACTATACATCTAGCTACTTTATACCAAAAAGAAGCCAGACCATTTGTATTTTAGAAAGTTACAAATTGCTATTCTAGTCTAAAATTAATTTCTAAGGGAGGAATATAATACATCAAGACCTAATAGAGAAGAAAATTGGAAGGGCAGGCTCAGTAATTCTCTCTTTCGCTCTCTGAAACATCAAATTTTTAAACATATAAAGAGAGTGTACAAAACTTGTACCAGGCCTTTATAAATTTGTTTATATAAGACATAGGTTCCCAACCTTATTTGGCCTACTGTACCATCTTAAAAAAAATTTGTCCTTCAACCTCTGTTTTATTTTTACTTTCTCTTACCTCTATATATATGTTGATATGTAGAGAGAGAAAGTATTGGAATCATGTCACAAAATCCGATGTCGAGATTTTGATGGATATACCAGTACACGTTTTGAGGTCCCCAGAATCCAAAAAAGTGGTTTTCGCGACATGGTCTATATGTGTGTCTGTGAACAAAATATGTCAAGAACGGAAGGAGCTAGGAGGTTGAAATTTTATATTTAAGTTAGGCACCCTCCTGGGACGTGAAACGAAGCTTTTGAACAAAATTGGCCAAAGAGTACTAGTACTTTACTGATGCACTTTTTCAGTTTTTTTCGATTTTCTCAAAATTTGCTGCAATGATTTTTTTAAAAATTCAAAAATTATTAAAATTATTTTTTAGATTCTCTTTAAAATGTATATTCTCATTTTATCATTGAAATCTTCTGAAGACCACTTTACTCTTGTACTCCATAGAAAAGATAGGAGAAATGGTTGCCATAGTAACAAAATATAAATATTTTCACATATAAATTTTACATCTTGAAAATCGAATGCACCGTACTGTCGGAAACTAAATACATATCGACACAAAAAATCTGGTGTGACTGGCGCACAGCACACAACTTTCTCTTATCTTCGGTAATCGAATGTTGTGTGCTGTTCTTGTCACACCAGATTTTTTTATTTCTTTTTGCCTTCTTAGGACCATTAGGGGTTATAATTTTATTTATTATTTTAAAAATACATTGTACCTATGCTACCGGGCGGGGGGGGAGGAGGAGGTGGGACGTTCCACACGCTGATTTCTCGGGGTCACCAATCGTGAGCTTTCGCCACGCTTGGCATTGAGATTTTGGAATAATATTCCAATAAATATCAGAAAATCAAGAAATATTGACACTTTCAATAGGGAGCTGTCGTTTCAAAAGTTTAAAATTTAAAACTCTTTAGATCCGTGATTCGATTACTTTTAGAAGTATGTTAACTTAATTTCAAAACTAGATTTTGAAATTTATATGTAAATGAAAATAAAAATGATTCAAATAGAATGAAGAGAGGGTGAGAAATGGCGAGAGAAGGAGTCGAGAGATGGGGGTGAGCTATAAATAATAAAATTGCATTACAATATCCAGGCTAGTTGTAATCAATTTTTTCAACGTTTAATAAAAGATAAAAAAAAAAAAAAAACGGCTGAAACAAATTGTTTGATGACGCGAATAAATTTTTTTTTTTTACTATATAAAAAATGATTTTTCCACAAAAGATAACGCTTTTTGTTTTTGTTTTGATTAAACGGGGTGGAGAGAATTTTTTTTTTTTTTTGAAATTTATCTATGATTATATTAAACAGGATGTAACAAAAGTAGAGACGAATATTAAAATCTGTTATATAGAATTGAAAAATTATGAAGAAATTAAAATAGTTTGGTGGTGGTGCAGCCTTAAGGGGGCGGAATTATGTGTCCCGAGAAATCAAATTTTTTAAGGATTTTAAAACATGTTGTTTTCAAAAATAGGATAAATAAAAAAAATGTGTATAACAAAAGTAGTGGCGAATTGACCTATTAGTTTTTTTTTTTTTTTACTTTCTCTTACACTATAGTATATATGAAATATATGTAGAGAGAAAGTAATGCGATCATGTCTCGATGTCGAGATTTTTTAAATATAATTTTTAAGGTCTTTTTCCAATTTTTTCTCTTACAACAATTCTTGATTGTGTTAGCAAACAGGAGTAGCAGGGATATAATATGTCAACTTGACTATTCTCAAAAATTTATTATTATTTAGGGGTTTTTTAATTAAATCTTAAGAAAATATTAACATTATTGAAAAAAAAAAAATATTTGTCCTACAAAATATTGATCAGAGTACCCCCTTCCAACATGATTTATTTAGCTAAATATTTTTCAAGATCTATTATTTGAATAAGATAATAGTATTCAAAATATCTCGATTCGGACTTTAACTGAGTCATAGATATATTTAACAAGACATGTGAGTGTTTTTTATTGATGAGGCCAAACATCCCATGGCCCCCGGGAATCGAACCCAGGATCTCCGCCTTTCCGGGGCATAGGCGTGCTATCCACGTCCGGTGGCCTGGTGCAATGGATAGCACGCCTATGCCCCGGAAAGGCGGAGATCCTGGGTTCGATTCCCGGGGGCCATGGGATGTTTGGCCTCATCAATAAGAACACTCACATGTCTTGTTAAAAATGATTTATTTATTTTAAAAATATTGGTTTGGTTGACTAAGCTCAAGGCTAGACTCTCGAGTAGATCAGGCACTTGTGGCGCCCACTGTAGCCTACTTCATAGGAAAGATAGGAGAAATGGTTGCTATGGCAACAGAATATTAATATTTTCCATATTTATAAATTTCACATCTTAAATTCTAATATATCGGCGGAAACTAAGTACATGACGACACAAAAAATCTGGTGGGACAAGCACAAAACACAACTATCGATTACCGAATGTAAGAGAAAGAAAATTACATTGCAGCCGACAAAAATTTTTTTAACAAAGAGTAGATTTAACTCTCTGAAAATAATACTGGTCCGGAATAGACGAGGAGAGAAGAAAAATAAATAAATGAAATTTATCCTTTAGATCCTTCACCTTCCACTTTTCATTCTTTGTTCTTTACTTTGAAATTTATTTGAACTATAAAGTTGAACTTTAAACAGAGGTGAAAAACTCATTTGGCTTCATTAAAGGATAAATTAATGATGAGCTCACTTTATTTACTTTTTCAACTATTACCCGAGTCGAAATCGAACGCCTGGTTTGAACCTTTTAGTCCTGAATTCCCTTGTTATTTGATAGGATGTTATTTATTTACAATTTTATGAAAGCCTACTGATTCTACCAGGAGAATTAGAAGATTCAAACCAGTACTTGAACGCCTGGTTTGAACCTTTTAGTCCTCAATTCCTTTGTTATTTGATAGGATTAAAATTTGGTTAAAGCCTACTAAACCTACCAGGAGAATTAGAAGGTTCAAACCAGTATTTGAGTTAAAATTGAAAGCCTGGCTTGAGCCTACTGAGCCTGCCAGGAGAATTAGAAGGTTCAAACCAGTACTTGAACGCCTGGCTTGAACCTTGCAGTCTTCAATTGAGGACTAAAAGGTTCAAGCCAGGCGTTCGATTTTGACTCGGGAAGTACTGGTTTGAATCTTCTAATCCTCTCGGGTAAAAATTAAAAACAGTGCGATCTCAGCGCCAAAGCTTTAATAGATGACCACCTTTCATTTTCTTTCATTCCTTGGATATTTGGATTTATTATCGATAAAAAGAAGTAAGTTTTAAGTTTTATTTTCATTTTTTTCATTAATTTTCTTTATTATTATTAATTATTTTTATTTATATAAGGGTCAACGTTATAAAAACAAACCAAAACAAAATGATAAGGTTAGCTGTTATTTTTATTTTTATTTTTTTATATAGATGTAATCTTATATTCTATTTAATTTTTTCAATTATATTCATTATAAATTTTAGTTGTAAAAACACATTGGCCTGAAAAAGCCACTTTAATTTTAATAAATGAATACAAGGAACATTGGCCATTCATGTCATTTTGAAAGGTAAGAAGACAAATTAAAAAAGATTATAAATTTATAAAATTAATTTATATATTTTTCACATTTCCAGAGAACTAAATGAAGTTCTTACTGAAAAGAAAAATATTTTTCCACACGTGATAGCTAATGGTATAGGCCTACATATACAGTCAAGATAAAAATTAATGTGATTTTTTTAGAGATGGAAACTCATTTTTACATCCATATTTTCTTTAAAACAATTTCAGTAATGAATCTCCAGAAATATTGAAATCGACACGAAGAGCATTTGGAATTTTTAAAATATTTTAAATATATGTTATCTTATTCTCAAATTAAAGAAAATTGATATTTAAACAAAAAATATTTTATTTAAAGATTAATTTGATTTTCCTTTTATTTAAGAATTTAATTGTAGCGAAATGAAGAGCAAAACGTGAAGATCCATCAAAACATCAAAAAACAGACCACGTCGCGAAAACCACTTTTTTGGATTCAGGGGACCTCAAAACGTGAAGATCCATCAAAATCTCGACATCGAATTTTTGACATGAATCCAATACTTTCTCTCATATATATTAACATATATAGATGTAAGTGAAAGTAAAAAATTTCGAATGTGGAGTGCCAAATTGTATAAATTAGCAAAGAGGTATGCTTGTTTTTGGCATTGAGAAAAATAACATTTGAGAGTGTTTTCTTCAAATATTTCGATGGCATTTAATAGGACTTCTTCATCAGCGGTGAAGTGCTATTAAATGTCTTCAATATTTGAAGAAAACACTCTAAAAGTTATTTTTCTCATTATAAAAAAGCATACATCTTTGCTAATCTAACAAAACTATCAGAACTTTTTGTCACTCTGTATATATGTATATAAACAAATTTTAAATGAGAATTCATAGGCCTAAACTAGGATTCCAGCATTCAATACTGCTGGTCGTAATAGTAGATCTGGTAGACTTAAACTAGTATTTCGAATACCTGGTCTGAGTCTAAACTTGTCAAAAGGGGACATAAGTAGACTTGTTAGAACCAAACCAGACATCAAATTTCCATAGAAACCATGCTTTCAAATCCTAGTTTGATTCTGTTAAGTCTACTTAGACAACAATTAGATTCTGAGGTTTTGTAGACACAAACCAGGCGTTCGATTTCGACTCGGGTAAGTTTTAGGAAATTATAAGCTTACTATCTATGTTTGTGTATAATACGATAGGGTAAATAAATAAGGTGTTAATTTGGAAATGGAAAGTCAGAGCAGTTTGAATGAGGAAGTAACTAAGAGGTAGATGATATTTTACGTTGGTCAGAGAATCAAGGGAAGATGAACAGTCAGCAAAACAAATATATGAAAGGCAGTGGGGATGAAGTTGAGGAAGAGGAATTCTTGGGGGTTGCAAGTTCGGATTTGCGAATTGTGGCTCTTTTGGTCCTACCCTCTTTTCCTTTCCATTAGCCGACAAAGAAGGCTTTTTGTAACCGAATGGAACGTATAACATCTCTTGAATGTTTATTTTATACATATTTATTCACTTGCCGATATTAGAGGAATTCTAAGAAAAGTATTAAAACCACGTAGGAATTTATTTTTTAAAAAGGATCTTATATCAATGTTTTTTTTATATATCTGAATATATAGGCCTATATGTTGGAATTCTCAAATATTTTTTTTCATTTAAACACCTGTTGTGAAGCAAGAGATGGAAAGCTATATACAAAATTTGAAATTCGGAAATCAAAATTCTAATTTAAAATAAGATTAGAAAAACAAAAAATTTGATCTGGTTGGATCAAAAAACGCATCCCACAGAAAAGTTCGTCTGGTTGTCTTTGTATGTATATATGTCGGGGGATTATGGTCTTGAAAAATGTTATAAAAGGCCATCCCCAACTACCAGGGCAGGATTCTATCTCTCTCTCGTTAGTGTCAGACAATCATCAAGCTTGGAATCAATAATTTACAATAAAGAACATAAAAGATATCTCATCTATTCTTTCTAAACCCGACAACTCCTGGAGGCAGGCATCCCACACTTTTCGGACGCCGACGCGCCTGTCAAGAAGAAAGAGAACAAAAGCCACCAAGATCGTTGTCACCAGCGCTTAACATCTGGATTGGTGGCCCAGATAAAGAATGTTTTTGAAGCCATCCATCTTTAATATCGCCTGCTGAGAATCAGTGGCGATAGTCCAAAAATTCAATTTTTGAATTAAGCCTACGAAACGTTGTTAAAACGTCTTCTCTTTTGAGTGCCAAAGTGGCGAAAATATATTTCCATTCTTTACTATTGATTTTGACCCATTCATTTAGTGCCCGGCTATTTAAATGTATATGTTTACAAAGCTTTCAAACGTCTTTTCTCTAAATGTTAATGAAATGAACAAATTTTAATTGACTAATGAATTAATATTATATTTTATGAATACTTTTTTATTTATTAATTCCTTAGACTTGGCGGGTAGTTAGGCCAAACAGGAAAGTGACTCAAATGTAGATTAATTTTTACTTTTTTTTGTTTTTTGGTAAATATATATTCATTATTACTTTTATTTTGTACAAGGTAGAAAATAATCTTATTTGTACGAGTGATCGATCCAAAGTTGTATTTTTTTAAACCTGAGATGGCCAAGCACAGAAAATATTGGAAAAAAAAAAAAAAATTATTTAACGTTTTTTTTAACATACTTTTTTCCCATTTACACATCCATTCACACACACATACACAGTCTTCTCGGCTACTCAAGCCATATAAGACATTAACGATACTCATTAATTTAATACGA
This sequence comes from Euborellia annulipes, assembly GCA_023213315.1. Taxonomy (NCBI): domain Eukaryota; kingdom Metazoa; phylum Arthropoda; class Insecta; order Dermaptera; family Anisolabididae; genus Euborellia; species Euborellia annulipes. The sequence continues at coordinate 15,351 of JAKCPI010008402.1, forward strand.
TACAATTAGAGGGAGTGCAGGCATTCTTATTTAAGCCATTTGGTACCAAATTTTTTCTAAGTTATCTTCAACAATAAATAGAAGAAACAAAAAAAAAATATGGGGATTGACTTCCCCGAGACTTCTCTCGTATATTCTTTTGGAATTACGTCTGGGTGTGTTGTGTGAACACGATTAGCTTAAAAACCAAAGCAGCTGGATCGATGAAATTTGATATAATGCTTCCTTGGATCACTAAAATTGTAGATTTCTATCAACTTTTGGAGTAAATACGTCACTTGGAAGTAGTACTTTACCTAATAAGTTTTTTCATAAATTTTGAAATTTTCAATTTTTTTTTGTTATATTATGATAAAATACTCTATTTTAAAGTTTTTATTCTCTGACATTTTTACGAAAACTGAATAGTTTTTGAAATAATCACAAGAAGAAATAGAAAATTTTCGTTAATTTTGATAAAAAATCAAAACAAAATCATACAGGTGTCATTAAAAAAAGGGTAAATATAAGCAAATTCATTTGTTTCACAAATTCATTTGCTTATATTTACCCTTTTTTTAATGACACCTGTATGATTTTGTTTTGATTTTTTATCAAAATTAACGAATATTTTCTATTTCTTCTTTTGATTATTTCAAAAACTATTCAGTTTTCGTAAAAATGTCAAAGAATAAAAAATTTTAAAATAGAGTATTTTATCATAATATAACAAAAAAATTGAAAATTTCAAAATTTTCGAAAAAAACTTTTTAAGTAAAGTACTACTTCCAAGTGACGTATTTACTCCAAAAGTTGATAGAAATCTACAATTTTAGTGTAAGGAGCATATACCAAATTTAATCGATCTAGCTGCTTTGGTTTTTAAGCAATCGTGTTCACACACACACACACACACACACACACACACACACACACACACACACACACACACACACACACACACACACACACACACACACACACAGACATAATGCCAAAAATGTTTTTTTGGACTCAGGGAGGTCTAAAACGTGGAGAAACATCAAAATCTCGAAGTCGAATTTTTTTACGATTACATAACTTTCTCTATACGAGAAAGTAAAAAGAGCAGTTAATTTTAGTCTTCCAGAAGAAAATTCTCTCATAATTCCAATATAACAATATTAATTGACTAAATCCAGTGACCGAGAAAGCTATATTATATTTAAATAATGAGCCGGCGGCTTTAACCTAGGCAGATTTGTAGTTAAAAAGATCTTAATCTTCAAGCTCTGCTGAACCTGAAGATAGGCAGGGCCGGATTAAAAGTATGCTGCCTATAGGCTAAAGTACATTTGCCACCCCCTCAATAGTTCATATTTGCTTAATAAATTTGCTAACGTCTGAATACTTCATATTAACTTCAGAATAACTTGCCAAACTGCCGTCCATGAAAATTTGTTGCCGCTCTAGGCTGCAGCCTACTTACTTGTTAGTCTATTTATAAATATGGCCCTGAGAATAAGTGGCCTCTGAGGAACAGGACAGTTGAACGTCCTCCGGAAGTCATCGGTACAAATTTTTCTAATAATAATATGCATCAAAGTAATAATAAAAATAACAACAATCGAGAATGTCTTACCAATAATTAAAATAAAAAACATCAATTTCTCTTTTGTTTATAAGAGAGAAAAGACGGAAATTACACCATTCCAAGTAAATTGAATGTAAAAAATATTTTCTATAAAAGAGATTCACCTTCTCTATACACATATCTATTATAATCATAATATGCCCACCTGGTTTACGTCTGTTAGCTTTTTTTTTCCGGTACGCTTTTACAGAAATGAAATTTCCATAGAGTCGTCGATCACCTTTATGCCTAATAAAAATAAATGGCGTACGCATTTTGCCCTCTCTCTATATATATTGCGAATGATATTGCATCGGATTACGATTCAACCCTCTCTCTAGGGTTTTTTTTATAGCCGCATTTTTATCGTAGTTTCAGTACTTTGAGAAAAAAGTTTGGTGGTTATAGTATATTTACAAGAAACAGAGAGCGATGTAAATGGACCAAAACGGACAGAGAGAGAAAAAAAGGAGGTGGAGAGAAAGGGGAAGAAATCAGTTGGGACCAGATTTGAGAGGAAAATGTTGCCAACATCACAGGAGAAAAATATTTTCATTTTAGCACTTTTCGAAAGAACGAATAAAAAGTTAAAAAAAAAAAAAAACTAATTATATACTGTATATTTTTACTTTCTCTTACCTATGTATATATGTAATATATATATAGAGAGAAAGTATTGGATTCATGTCAAAAATTCGATGTCGAGATTTTGATGGATCTTTACGTTTTGAGGTCCCCTGAATCCAAAAAAGTGGTTTTCGCGACATGGTCTGTCTGTCTGTGTGTCTGTCTGTGTGTCTGTCTGTCTGTGTGTCTGTGAACAAAATATCTCAAGAACGAAAAGAGCTAGGAGGTTGAAATTTTATATTTAAGTTAGGCACCACCATGGGACGTGACACGAAGCTTTTGAACAAAATCGACCAAAGAGTACTAGTACTTTACTGATTCACTTTTTCAGTTTTTTTCAATTTTCTCTAAATTTGCTCCAACGATTTTTTTTTAAATTCAAAAATCAATTATTTTTTAGATTCTCTTTTAAAATGTATATTCTTATTTTGTGATTGAAATCTTCTGAAGACCACTTTACTCTTGTACTCCATTGAAAAGATAGGAGAAATGGTTGCCATGGTAACAAAATATAAATATTTTCCCAAACTTATAAATTTTACATCTTGAATTCAAATGTACCCTACTGTCGGTAACTAAATATATCTCAACACAAAAAATCTGGTGTGACAAGCACAGTTCACAACTTTCGATTACCGAAGGTAAGAGAAAGTTGTGTGCTGTGCGCCAGTCACACCAGATTTTTAAAATTCCCGGCGGTTCTTTTGCATAATGATCGGGATTTTTTCTTTCAATTTATTTTGTTTCTATACTATAGGCCTACTAACATTTTATTCTTTGACATTCTAATGACTAAAATTTGGAGAAAAGACGATAATTTTTTTCTTTGAGTCAATAAATTCACAGTTCAATTTTTGGTTTCAAGAAAGCAAGATATCATTTCATTTGATTTGACTACAAATCATTTGAAATAATAAATAAGGATGGGGTCTAATAAATGCCAAAAAGACCCTTTTTTTTTTTAATAAAAAAGCATTCACACTTTTTTCTCATTCACACTCACACTCACATTCACACAGTCTTTTCGGCAACTTAGGCCATTTAAAACTTTAAACGATATCCGTTAATGATTATTATACATATTGGGGTCCAGGCTTTCTTATTTAAGTCATTTGGTATCCAAATGCCTTAAATAAAATTATCGGACTGCCTGGGGTCCGAACCCGCGACGTTCGGTATAGAAGGTAGACACGCTACCAACTACTCCAAGCCCCGTGGGCCCAAAAAGACCTAAAAAAAAATTAATTTTTGATTATTTTTAATTTATTTAGTTCATCCATGTTTTACTCACTGCTGGGTTTGGTCAAATGGTTTTAGTTACCGAAGTGAGTTTAGTATAAATGCCGGAGGACCTCTTCCAAAAATAATAATAATAATAATAATAATATTTTACATAAAATAAATAGAAATCTCTTTATACTAAGAATTTGTCATAGTTTAATTGAAATAGATATTTACAATACTTATGTTGAATATATTCCTCTATTTCTGACGTGTACATGATGAAAGGTAGGTTAATTAAATTTAAAATTAATTAAAACGTCAGATGTTTATTTTTTATAATAAATATTTAATCTCTTGGCGATCAATTTCGCTTTTCATAGCATCCTCAGGCCAGCGTTATATATAATTGAAATTTTGAAAAATTTCCCAGCGTTATATACAGTATAATTGAAATTTTGAAAAATTTCAATTATATATAACGCTGGCCTGAGGATGCTATGAAAAGCGAAATTGATCGCCAAGAGATTAAATATTTATTATAAAAAATAAACATCTGACATTTTAATTAATTTTAAATTTAATTAACCTACCTTTCATTCAGATATTTACTTCTTGCTTCTTTATCACTAAACAACTTAATCACTTTGAATTCATCATGTCATAATTTTCTTCACTTTCATTGTCCATATTATTCAAAAAAATTCGAAAACAAATTATATATTCAATATTATTTTATGTTTGAAGAAGTGGTTGTAGAGGTTAGCACGCTAACCCCTATACCAAGCCCCGAGGGCGTATTTGGAGTTGAATAACAGAAGACTCTAATAGTCTTCTCCTTCAGAGTTTTGTGTGATAGGTAGAAGAAAGCAAAGTTGCATTTTTAGCTTCCTTATTTGAGTGGGGAATGTTTGATTTTCCTTTAAGGAGAACTGCTCTAAGTGATCTAACCATGCAGGTACCACTATTTATCTAGGCATCCATCAGTGGTAATCTAACCTACTGTAGTTGACCAGTATATAGTGGATACTTTACCTTTTAGAATAGGGGATTTGAAATTCAACAAACTAAGACACAAATAATCAAGTTAAATTATAAAACAATCACGACTTATAATATTTATAACCCTTCTTATTCACAAACAAATCTCCAATTTTGAAATTTTCCAGAATATAAAAATAAATATTAAAAAGAGTATTTATTATATAAGCCTTCTGGTAGACTCGATAGACATTTTTTTCTACGGTTTTCTAACTTTTAGAGTTTTATTTTACGTAAAGTTTTTCAACTCGAGACATCCTTTTTCATTCCTATTGATTTCACCTTTCGAAGCTGTTAAATTCGCAACTCTCTGAGGAAACCCTTTTAAATTCTAACTCTCAACAAATGTCTAAGTAAATTTTGCATCGCCAAAAGCGAGCATGAAAAACATTTTTCACATCTTTTATTGTTAAATAGAATTTTTTCTATGTTCAGAGTAACAAAGTGGAAAAAAGATTTGAAATAATTTAAATATTTAAAAAAAATAAAAGTTGAATTAGCCTATTAATTAATTTAAAAAATTGTGAATGCAGTTCAATGACGTAATTGTATATATTTCACTTCACTTGTAGATTATTTTTCGGACAACGATGGTCGGAAGATTTTTTTAATTGTTAATCATTTCAAAAAATTCATTTGATATTTATATTAAAAGAAATAATTAAATTTAATTTAAAAAATTCTAATGAATTTTTTATTTGATTATCAAAACCTTTCAACCATGGTTGGTATTATTAGAAAAAATTGGGAGTTCATACCATACACTAAAGAAGTAAAATTCCTCAAAAAATCCGGTGTGACTGTCGCACAACTTTCTCTTACCCTTCGGCAAGAAAGTTTTGTACTGTGCTTGTCACACCAGATTTTTTGAGTCGACATATATTTAGGCTTCGACAGTACGGTACATTTTGAATTCAAGATGTAAAATTTATAAGTATGGGAAAATATTTATATTTTGTTACCATGGTAACCATTTCTCCTATCTCTCACTATGACGTACAAGAGTAAAGTGGTCTTCAGAAGATTTCAATGACAAAATAAGAATATGCATTTTAAAGAGCATTTAAAAAATAATTGATTTTGGAAATTTAATCAAAATCGTTGGAGCGAATTTGAGAAAATCGATAAAAACTGAAAAAGTGAATCAGTACTTTTTGACCGATTTTGTTCAAAAGCTTCGTGTCACGTCCCAGAAGGATACCTTAAATATAAAACAACCTCCTCTCTCTTTTCGTTATTGAGATATTTTGTTCACAGACACCCACACACACAGTCCATGTTGCAAAAACTCAGGGGACCACAAAACGTGTAGGCCTATATCTATCAAAATCTCGACATCGAATTTTTCACATGAATCCAATACTTCCTCTCTATATAAATTAATAGTCCCATAAACTAATTACTTTACGTATTCATACATCTACACTGCCTATTGTACAACAATGGGTGCATCGAATCGCACTCACTGCTCAGTATTTTCCCTCACCCTCTCCCGCCCAAACGCGTTTAGGTGGAGGGAGCGCCAAGCGATACAGTGTTTAGTTACACACATTCAGTTACTTAAATCGGACTTGCTCTACCCTGCTTAAACAAGTTTCCCTTCAAAAATAACATTTATATTAAATAGCATAGCTTGAAGTCATTCCTAATCAAGATAATTTAAATATAATAAATGGCCTACTTTTGGTGCATTGGCAAAATATTAGTCCTACTGATGAATATTTAAAAATTTATATTTTTTTGAACATTTATTTACAAGTTCAACCTCAAAGCTATAAACCAAGCAATTTTAATATTTAAAATTTTCAATTATTGTTCTAAAGAAATTTTTTTCTAATATTTAACAGCCTCTTGAAAATTGAAAGAGGGAAAAAGAAGCAAAAAGAGACGGAAGGGAATCTAAAGGCTCGCATGAACGTTTTTCATCTTCTTAAAATATCCAACCAACGAAATCAATTTCCCTTTAAAGTTCACATCTATAAAAGAATGATATTGAAGTTTTATAAGCATGAATTTCTTATCGTAACCTATATATATATATATATATGATTTTTTTTTTCATTGAATATAATTGAAAAAAAAAAAAAAAATTATATACATATTACTCAAGAGAAGATGATTTCGAAATAAGTGTCGATTTATTTTTTATTAGTATACTAGATAAGATAATTTGACACAAATCTAAATAATAGAGTTGATAAATTTTGCAAATCCTACTCAAATAAAAAATTTTGGATCTCAGAAATACTTGCTTGGTATTTTAATAGTACATGTTTAATTCATTTCACACATTGTACTTTATTCTAAAACCTTCCCGTGTGAAAATAGAAACCCCATATCTCCCCCCTGGCTACCCCACTGACTCTGTATGTAGAAAAACTTGCATAATTCGTGTAAATTAAATTTTTAAATATTTCTAATAACAACAGTCGAATTTATAAAATTAATTTGATATGATTTGAATTTTTATTAAATCTATTCTTCTTTAATTTAAATTTACTCATACAGAATTGTCGAAATTAATCAATCTATCTAGACTAATAAAAAATAAATATAAATTTTGATTGCAATCTCTTCACTTTCGGGTAATTTTTACTTTCTCTTATCCTATATATGAAATATATAAAGAGAAAGTATTGCGATCATGTCAAAAATTTGATGTCGAGATTTTGATGAATATACACTTTTTGAGTCCAAAAAAGTGGGTCCCGCAAATTGGTCTGTCTGTCTTTAAATAACTCAGGAACGAAAAGTGCTAGGGGGTTGAAATTTTATATTTGAGTTAGGCACCCCTACCCCTCCACAAATAAACCTTTGAACATAAAACATAAAAAGTACTAGTAAGCCTGCTATACTGATGTACTTTTTCAGTTTTTTTCAATTTTCTCAAAATTCACTCCAACGATTTTGATTAAAATTCATAAATCAACTATTTTTTTTGATGCTCTTTAAAAAGTATATCAGTGAAACTTTTCGTGGAAATTGTTTGAAGTACACTTTACTGATGTGGAAGCATTGGTAGCTCAGCGCCATCTATAAATCGCGTGGTCAAGTTTGGAACTTAGGTGCTAAGGGCAACTAAATATATTTCGAGACAAAAAAATCTGATGTGACAAGAACAGTTCACAACTTTCTCTTTCCGAAGTCTGCTGTGCGACCAGTCACATCAGATTTAAAAAAAAAAAAAATATTAATAACTAGAAATCTGCCAATAATTTAAAATGAAATTTTCTCTCTCGCAATATCTAAATATAATTTATTCAATTATTCCAAATGATTTGTTCCTTAAAAGAACTAGCACTACAAAAATAAGATAAAAGAAAAAAAATAATTTGATTTCTGGTGGCTTAATAGGCTCTTAGGATTTAATCTGACTTGGTATTATTTTTCTTTTTCTCCCTTTTTATATATATATAATTAATTTCCGTGGATTCCTTTCTCCTCTTCTAGAATCTAATTTAAATTCAAGAAAAACAAGCATTTTTTTGACTCTTTATAAATAAATAGGGATCATCTTTGATCATTTGATCTCCCTCCAGGGTGACGTATTCGAGGTTGTTCCCAACTTGCTTCTGCTCCAAAGCCTCTTCCCGAGGACTTTCTTTAAGTGCACACGATTTATCTGTCTCATGCATTGCGTCCTCAACTCTCAGGACAGGAGACAAACACAAGAAAAAGAAGATAAACGACGGGGCCAGTAATAATTTAGTTCAAGCAGATTAGATTATAAAAAATTGGCCAGATTTATTCTCCCTTTGTGTGACTGCACAATTTTTTTCCCCCTCCCTTTTCTCCTAGATCCACGAAATGTTTTGATTTATTCGTCGTTTCTACACTTTTGCCCAATTCTAATGTCGATTATAATTCATTTATCTATAGAAAGTCGCATTGTGGTCTGTATTTATGTGCGAAATGCGAGGAAAAACGGCTGGGTGGATCCTTATGGGCCTTAAAGGGCACTTTATCAATGGAAAAGGGTTTCCACCACTGATCAAACATCTGGTGACAAGATACTGGGATAAAAACATTGCTTCCAATTTAATAATCTATAATCTAACACCCTCACTTTTAAGAGACGCATTTATATCATCACCATTTCATTTGTAAAATTATAAACAGAACCTATGGTAATGACTTACTTTCTCTTACCTCTATATGTTAATATAGTATATAGAAAGTATTAGATTCATGACAAAAATTCAATGTCGAGATTTTGATGGATATATACGTTTTGAGGTCATCTAAATCCAAAAAATCTGGTGTGATTGGCGACAGCACACAACTTTCTCTTACCCTTCGGTAAGAGAAAGTTGTGCACCGTGCTGGTCACACCAGATTTTTTGTGTCGAGATATATTTAGTTTCCGATAGCACCTTAGTTTCAAACTTGCATTTTAAATGTTGACTGCTTCAAATAAACTATGGCTATTTTTCAAAATTTTAATCTCATATTTGGACATTTTATACACAATATTGAATCGTAAATAAATACAAAATTTCATAAGAATTGGAAAAACAAATTTTAAATGCCTAAAAAGTTCTAAAGGGGACCCCCTTTTGAATCGAAATTAACATACAAATCCCTATAGGAAATTAACATTGTTCCTATGCGAAGATAAGGTGGAAAGGGAATTTAAAAAGAGTAGAGAGAGACGATAATGTTTGCAAGTGAGAGAGAGAGAGAGAGAGAGAGAGTGATATATGTTTTCCCGGAAACAATTAGACAGAAAAAAATAAAAAAATCTGGTGTGACTGGCGCACAGCACACAACTTTCTCTTACCTTCGGTAATCGAAAGTTGTGTTCTGTGCTTGTCACACCAGATTTTTGTGTCGACATGTATTTAGTTTCCGACAGTAGGGTACATTGGATTTTAAGATGTAAAATTTATAAGTATGGGAAAATATTTATATTTTATTACCATGGCAACCATTTCTCCTATCTTTCCTATGAAGCACAAGAGTAAAGTGGTCTTCAGAAGATTTCAATGACAAAATGAGAATATACATTTTATAAGGAATCTAAAAAATAATTGATTTTTGAATTTTAAAAAAAATCGTTGGAGCAAATTTTGAGAAAATCGAAAAAAAAACTGAAAAATTGCATCAGTAAAGTACTAGTACTTTTTGGCCAATTTTGTTGAAAAGCTTCGTGTCACGTCCCAGGGGGTGCCTAACTTAAATATAAAATTTCAACTTCGTAGCTCTTTTCGTTCTTGAGATATTTTGTTCACAGACAGACACACAGACAGACAGACAGACCATGTCGCGAAAAACCACTTTTTTGGATTCAGGGACCTCAAAACGTGAAGATCCATCAAAATCTCGACATCGAATTTTTGACATGAAACCAATACTTTCTCTCTATATATATATTAACATATATATAGAGGTAAGAGAAAGTAAAAAATGGGAATTTAAATAATAATTGATTTTTAATCTAATAAAAAGAAAAAGATTTAAATTCCGTTACCATGGCAACCAGTTCTATCTTTCCTATGAAGAACAAGAGTAAAGTGGTCTTCAGAAGATTTCAACGGCAAAATGAGAATATACATTTTAAAGAGCATCTAAAAAATAGTTGCTTTATGAATTTTAAAAAAAATCCTTGGAGGGAATTTTGAGAAAATCGAAAAAAACTGAAAAAGTACATCAGTAAAGTACTAGTACTTTTTGGCCGATTTTGTTCAAAAGCTTATTTTGAGATTCTTCAAAGGTACCTAAGTTAAATATAAAATTTCAATCCGGTAGCTCAATTCCTTCATGCTAAAAATCGTTACACACACACAGACACACAGACACACACACACACACACAGACCAATTTGCGGGACCCACTTTTTTGGACTCAGGGGACCTCAAAACATGTATATCCATCAAAATCTCGACATCGAATTTTTGACATGATCGCAATACTTTCTCTCCTATATATTTCATATATAGGGTACGAGAAAGTAAAAAGTGGTTTTCGCGACATGGTCTGTCTGTGTGTGTGTGTGTGGGTGTATGTTCAATTTTAAGCATGAAGGAATTGAGCTACGAGGTTGAAATTTTATATTTAAGTTTTGTACCCTCCTGGACCGTGAAAATAAGCTTTTAAACAAAATCGGCCAAAGAGTACTAGTACTTTACTGATGTACTTTTTCAGTATTTTTTGATTTTCTCAAAATTCGCTTCAATGATAATGATTAAAATTCAAAAATCACTTATTTTTTAGATGCTGTTTAAAATGTATATTCTCATTTTGCTCTCGAAATTGTTTGAAGCACACTTTACTCTTGTACTTCATAGGAAAGATAGGAGAAATGGTTGTCATGGCAACAAAATATAAATATTTATATTCACTCTTATAAATTTTACATCTTGAATTCTAATATATCGGCGGAAACTAAATATATGTCGACACGAAAATCTGTCGCACCAGATTTTATAAATTTTATATCTTGAATTCTAATATATCGGCGGAAACTAAACATATAACACAAAAAATCTGGTGTGAAAAGCACAGTGCACAACTTTCTCTTGCCGAAGGGTAAGAGAAAGTTGTGTGCTGTGCGACCAGTCACACCAGATTTTTCATTTAAGAGAACATCAAAGTTGCTAATATCTTTACAAAAACAATTTAACAAAATAAATGAACTAAAGAGCCATTGAAAGAATACAATGAAAAGAATTAATTAAAATTTAACAACAAAATCAAAATAACCATTATTGTCTTTTGTTAAAAAAAAAATCTAAAAGTGAATTAATTTGTCTTTATGTAATTAAATATTTTTGTCCCTCCTAATTAATTTATATCACGTCTTTTACATTATTTAGTTAAAAAAAACGAAAATATTTAATGGGAGGGATTATCTCGTCTTGGCATTTTAATCATAGGCCACATTTTGGACTATGAATTCAAGGTTTCCCATCTAATTGGTTATAATTTAATATGGAAGGAAAAACGATTCTATCTCCAATAAATTGATTGTTTTTCAAAATTATTTGGTAACCAAATATGTATTTTAAATAAATTCTATCAGAGGACAAGAAGTGCAACATGCCAACATGGGACCAGGGATTTGTACTTAATAGGCAGATTAATTTTTTTATAAAATTCCCTCGTAAATACTAATTTTTATTTCATTACAAAAAAAAATCCTGTATGTTTAACATGTTGACTAAATATTGAATATAGGATAAAATTAAATAAACAAAATTGAATATCATTTTGCAATTATTTTCAAGCTTTATCTGAACGAGAGATGAGTTTATGCATCAGCAAAATTAATAAATAATAATAATATAATATATAAAATTATCAAAAACGAAGGCCATTTTATTATTTGAACAATAATTCTATTAATTGAAAGCATCAAATGGATTAAATACTTTGTAAATTAATATATTTTGAGTGATAAAAGATTTTTTTTTAATTTCAATATGAAATTACAAAACCTTAATTAAATTAAAATTCTATTAATCATTTTAAAGAGTTTTTATTGGAAAACAGATCTATTTTCAAATTAAAAAATATAGAGCGAAACGGAGATACTCAGACAATTTTTGCGAGACCTGAAAAAATTTCATTAATATTAATATAATAATAAATATTCAATATTTATTTTGGACGTAAACTACTTAAAAATTGGCGAGCATTATTGAAAAACAAAAAATGAAATCGTGTCTGAACTTTAGGTATCATAGTGATGGAGTACTTGGCTATGGGTCAGAGGTCCATTTCCCGTTCCAAGTGACAAAAATTTATTTCAGTTAAATTGGCAACTATTCAACTGAAAAAAAATTGGGACTAAATGTCCTTAGATGCCTATAAAACTTTGGACGAAAAAATGAAATCTGAGAAAATTTCGCGATGCAGCTCATTAATGTGAGCAATAAAATTATTCCATATGTAAAAATAGGATGTGACTGGTTACACAATGTGTACTGAGCTTTAGTGTTGGAAGTTTTTTATATAGCTGGTTAATTGATGTGGTAGAAGGTGAATTAAAAGAGAGCAGCTAATTATATTTCTTTTATTATTCCCTCAGTGCTGTTGTTTCATTCAAGATGTAAATTTAATAAACAAAAAATATTTATGCCCTCGGGCTTGGTGTTGTTGGTAGCGCGTCTGCTTTGTATACCAAGGGTCGAGGGTTCGGATCCCAGGCAGTCCGATGATATAATTTAAGCCATTTGGATACCAAATGGCTTAAATAAGAATGCCTGGACCCCAATATAGTTCATGGTAACCATTTCTCTTATCTTTCCTATGAAGTACAAGAGTAACGTGGTTTTCATAAGATTTCAAGAGCAAAATTAGAATATTCATTTTAAAGAGCATCTAAAAAATAATTGGTCTATGAATTTTAATCACAATCGTTGGAGCGAATTTTGAAAATCGAATAAAACTGAAAAAGTACATCAGTAAAGTACTAGTACTCTTTGGTAGATTTTGATACAAAGCTTATTTTCACGCTCACGTAAGTGCTGAGCCCAAAAAAGCAAATATTGCGTAGTTTTTGGAGTCAATCCGTTAACCGGAACTAGTATTTTTAAACAATTAAGTAGAATTAGAATAGAAAACAAATGAGTAGAATTATGTTTATTTTTTGAACTAACCGACCCAAGAACCCCGGAAATCGAACCCAGGATCTCCAACCATCCTTTTGCACCACACCTCTAGGCACATTTTTCTATAATAATATAAACTGTATATGCAGTTATCATTTAATTTCTCTATCGAAAGTAATTAAGTGATACATTTTTAAAGAAAAATTTCTCCCTTGTCAGATTCTTCATATACTAGCAATGGGACAGACATCTTGGTCTGATTTAACTTTTAACTATAGGCCGAACATCACATTGTTTCATTATTAATTACAGGTGACCCCTTTTCTTAAATTCAGAAACGAAGAGTTAAATAATTGTTGATTATAAAATTCATTCATTGATTCTTTGATCTAAATACAAATTTGATTTATTAATACTTCGCCGAACTGAGTTTTTATTTACCTGGTAGACTTTGATATATTAATAAAAGTTTTGTTTTTCGGGCGATTATATTTTTTTCCATAAGAGAAAGCATTTTTTTAATATCATACTAGTATGTCCAGAACAATTCAAATGGTGTTTTATAAATTATTTATTTTTATGCCGTTTACTACTTAAAGAAAAACATTTAAATTTTTTATAACATCCCGGGCTTACATTTATGTCCGCCATTTTTTATATTTAATAATTTATTTTTCCACTCAAATACAAATATAATGGAGTAGAAGTACGTGATACGCTTCAAGGTCTAAGGGTCCCTGATTTGGTTCTCATCTAGTTTTTTTTTTTTTTTTTTTTTTTTTTACATAAAACTATTTAGACTCCAATCATATTTAATAGAAGGCTTGTTCTGTCTTTTTTTTTTTTTTTGTAATAATTTAATTAAAAAATGTGATCTAGTTAAAAAAAGAACAAATATTTTATTTGAAAGGTTATATTTGACGAGATTAGCAGGATTTTCTTAATTTGAAATGTTTTAATAATGATAACAACTGCGATACCAAAATCCATTCATATTTAGTTGCATTTTTTTTATCTATCTAACATTTTTAATTTTAATCTTGTCGCCTCAAATATACGACGTATTAATTTAAGTGTGAGTGTGAATGAGAAAAAAAAGTGTGAATGTTTAAAAAAAAAAAACTCCGTTTCCTAGAAACTAAAAAACAACGTGGTTTTAAATTAAAACAAAATAATTTACAGAAATATTAATTTATAATGTTCCTTAATTACGTACATATTTATAATTTATAGTGTAATAAGATATTTAATGAAATTTCAAAAGTGGCCTTTTTTCAAACATGGCTAAAATTTTCCAATTAGTATTCGGAGCCTCTAGCCTCGTTTTCTAAATACCCTTTAAGACAAGTAATAAAGAGTCTCCGCCCCGCTTAAACAAAAGGCCGAAATGGACGTGACTTTTTTCAAAGGCCAGTTACCCCCGCCCGTTATCACCCCCCCTTTCCCCATCTCCATCCCCTGACCGACATCTTAATTGCCGTGGGATCACAAAGACCTTCTTCTTCCTTTTTTCCCGTTCGTTTTTTTCCTTCTACGATAGCAATAAATCGTGTTACTGACAACCACCCCGTGGCTTTTCTCCAAAACTTTCGAGAAAAAGGGGGAGTAAAACTTGATGCTATATTAACTTCTAATTGACACCATCATCAGCTCCTTTTTCTATTTATTAATTGTTGGTTTGAAAAGAACAAGGATTTTATTGTCAAAATGGGGAGGTGAGATTCGGGGTTCAGTTCAAAGGAAACCAGACAGATGATTTGCACCAGTGGATTTGTGATTGGCATCCATTTATGTGTAAACATTGCTTTAAAGTTGGGATGGCCGATCCTGTTAATATTCAAATCACATAATCATCTAAAAAATCTCTTAAATTAGCATTAAAAAAAAGTGTTTTAAATATTTGCCGAAGATCTATATACAATCTTTTGAAGAAACAATAATTGGCCTATAAAAATACACTTCAACTTTTTTAAGGGAATAATAAAAATAAAATATACATTAATTAATATTACTGTATAATAGGATCGGTTGTTTTGCCACTTTTTTTCTGAGCGAAATGTAATTCCCGGCAAAAGTGGCCCACCTATATAGACATTATAGATATAAATTTTTTTTTTTTTTTAATTGGACAATATCTTCTGTGAGAATTTTTACCTGAAAGTTTCGAAATTTCGACTGAAAATTCCAAAATTAAGTTTAGTTGGGTTATAAAGCGACCATATTTTTGGATAACGAGATGCCACTTGCGATTAAAACTGAAATTCTAGCCTCAAAATGCCAGTTATATGCCCGTGGAAGGGCCAGAGATGCCTCCTCTGGGGCGCCTAATTGTACTGGATTTGCCCCGTTTTCGGCTCCAGAGGAGTTCTCTGGCCCTTTCAGGGATATATAACTGGCATTTTGAGGCTAGAATAATCACTGGTTTGAAAAGAGAAGGATTTTATTGTGAAAATGGGGAGACGAGACAGACACATTCTCACAAACAGAACTCTACGATACATATTATATGTATAGTACCCCTATAACTAAATCCACGAATCATAAAGAATGTTGAAAAACTGAAGATTGGCCAATAAAATTGATTCGAAACGTCTCATTTGATGGTTAAGTAATCGGAGACTTGAATTTTTTAGTTGTTGTTGCTTCTTTCACTGCAAAAAATCTTGAAGCCAATGGAAAAATTTCATGTCATTTGTTAATAATTGATCCCGCAGAAGTGATATCTCTTCTAGGATTTTTTTAAACCGTTTTATTACTTTTACTATCTCCTAATTTCGGATCTAAAAAACTTTAATGAAAAAATCAGGATCTTTGTGGGGTTTGAATTAAAGACCAATAGATAATGCCGCTATAATGCATTTAGTGAGGACAATCTTTGATCTATTATTGCATTTTTAAATTAAAAAATACAGATTTGTAATTTAAAAATTTGATAAATGTTTGATGAGAATTTGAAAGAGTCAATATGAAAATATATGTAGTTGAATAATTATCAAATATTAATAAACGATCATCATATCTGATAGTGATTAAATGATAATTGAATATACATTTAATTGAGATAATTAATATAAAATTATTTATATTTTTTATTATTTCACTTAATTTAAAAATAGTGAAAAAAATGATTTTTAATTATGATGTTAATCTAAATTCAAACTTTTATAAATTTCGAGGGTTGAATTGTTCCGTACTACAATCGAAAATACAGAAAAATGATCGAGAAATTTGTAAAGAATATTTTTTTTTTTAACATTCATACTTTTTTCTTATTCACACTCACACACACTCAGACCACAAAAGCAAAGGCTTCTCCGGACCCTCTGAAAGGGGCTATAATAGTTCAAATGTAAATTTCCTGCTCGATTTAATTATTTACAATTAATGAGAAGGATGGCGCAGTGGCCTTACCCTGAATTAAAAAAAAAAAAAAACTATCGATGAGGGAAAGTGGCAGATTTGTACAAACGCAAATAAACTGTATGAATTTAAATATGATATACATCTTGATAAAAATATTGAAATGCTGATTAGATGGCGTTAAAGATAAAGATAATAGAAAAGGCTTTGAATAATTGAAGGAATTCAGTCTCGATTGAAACAACAGGTGTGACTATCCTCTCTCTCTCTCTCTCTCTCTCCCCTACTGGATACATAAGTAAGGAAAAAGAGAGATAATTAGTTGGATTTAAACTTTAGCGAGATCATCTTGATCAAAAGCATTGATCTGTGCAGATGAGTTCCAACTCACTCACTTAATTACCTTTTCCCTTATCTCAATTCCTATTTCATAAAATAAAATACTGTAAATTAGAAACCGCTATACCCTAAATCAGTGGTTCCCAACCTTTTTTGACCCATCGCCCCTTTCTGGAGGTTGACTAACACCTATCGCCCCCCCCCCCCCCTTTACATTTTCATTGTATACCTAATTTTAATTTGAAGTAAAATGTAAATAATAAAGCAGTTTTATTATTTTAAACAATTTTATTACCGTAGGCCTATATACAGGGCCGCAGACAGACTTGACAGGCCCCGGAGCTACTTAGTAATACTTAGTAATACCTCCTCCTCCAAAAAAAAAACTTAGTTTTTTTTAGTATATAAAAGGCTATTGTGGCCTTCATGCCAACAATTTTTTACACAGTTTTTGACACAACTTTTGAAATAGTTATTCATAGCTTACAATATTTATTTAAATAAAGTTATATAAAATTTTTTCAAAATTTCCTAAACAAAGAGTTACAATAATTTATCGAGGCCAGATCCGGACAGGATTTCCTGGGGAATTTGTGGGTATGAAAAATTTTTTGAAAATTAGCCACTGAAATCTGCGTTTTTAGCTATCCTGAGTCGTGAAAAAGACTAAACTTGATTTGAGCTTAAAGGGCCCGGGCCCCCTGAAGAAAAAAATTTCAAGAAAATGATTTTTTTAATTGAAATTTTAAGATTCAAGCTTAAAGAGCCCGGAGGCTCCCATGAAAAAAATTTCAAAAAAATGATTTTTTTTAATTGAAATTTAGAATTTGAGTTAAAAGTGACGTTTCAATTCTAGATTGGAATTATCTTCAGACTATTTTATTTTTATGATAATATTTTGTCTTCTTCTATCCTGACCATCCTGTAAATAGGAGATTTTTCTCTTTGATTTTTATTTTTTTAAATTTTAGTAAATAATTTTTCTCCCTTTGAATACTCATCGCCCCCCGCTTATTTATCGCCCCCCCTGAAAACCCAAATCGCCCCCTTGGGGGGCGATCGCCCCCAGGTTGGGAACCACTGCCCTAAATAATGTTATAAAATAAACAAATCTATTTTTATCATTTTTAGTAGATTTTAAATACAATAATATCTTAGTTTTATTTATTTATTTTATTTAATTCCATAAACTTGCGGCTTTTAGGGGTTACAATTCTCTATTTATTATAAAATTTGCATACATAAAGGTCTATAATTAAAATTTTTATGTAGTCTAGCGACCAGCCATTTCGAGGCTTAATAGAGCTTGTAATTACTTATCAACACTTATGTTTGCGGCACTTGTCCACCCAGACCCAACCGACTTTTTCTTTTTTTAAATTCATTCGAAAAACTAAGTGTATTGAGATTGCATATTTTTATGCTTTTTGGTCCGGTCTTTAGTGATGAAAAACGAATAGCTGTAGTACCTTTTGTAGGCCTATAATTTTATTTGCATATAATTAAGTTATGCAAATCGGTCTACTTTAGTTTAGATGTTTTAACCATATCAAATTTTATTGAACTCTTAAATGGTTTAAGAGTTAAATCGTTGAGAGTTTAGCCTCGAGTTATTTTCAAACATGTATAAAATTATTATTATCTATAAAGGAATTAAAACTTTCACTGGGACGATTAATATAAAAGCCACATTTGAAGTTTGTTTAACACTGTCTTTGTTTTATTACAACACGTCATAAAGGTTTGTGTGACCTGGTCAGGATCAGACTTAGAAGAAACTGATGTTTCATATACAAACAAAGCTTAGACCAAACAAGTAAACAAACATATTGGAAGCCAATAATTAATTAGAGCTCTAGAGTATGCTAACAAAAAAATGGTTATTAATGACTTCAGCCCGCGCCTAATGGAGCCCACATATAACATTCCTTTTTCTCCATTAAATGTAATGTTTAAAATACGCAAATTTGACTCTCTATTGTTTTTCTAAACTGCTTATTTTTTGCCATCTCTCTATTTCTCTCTCTCTCTCTCTCTTTGTTTATTGGACGTTAAAAAAAAAGAGGTTGAAATCAGATTAGCCTCTCCCCCCTCCACCACCACCCAACCATTCTACTTCTTGTCTCTCTTTTGTTTTGTTGTTTTATAAAACGTGCCTCTCTTTTTATATAGAGGGCGTTGTTTTATATGACTTAATAAAACCATAATATAAACTCTTAAAATGTAAAAAAGGTTTTTTTTTTTTTTTTTTTTTTGAGAAATTAGAAACAAAAATGTTCAGTACAATTCCAAAGAGACGTCCCGAGTCGAAATCGAACGCCTGGTTTGAACCTTTTAGTCCTGAATTCCCTTGTTATTTAATGGGATGTTATTTATTTACAATTTTGTGAAAGCCTACTGATTCTACCAGGAGAATTAGAAGATTCAAACCAGTACTTGAACGCCTGGTTTGAACCTTTTAGTCCTCAATTCCTTTGTTATTTGATAGGATTAAAATTTGGTTAAAGCCTACTAAACCTACCAGGAGAATTAGAAGGTTCAAACCAGTACTTGAACGCCTGACTTGAACCTTGCAGTCTTCAATTGAGGACTAAAAGGTTCAAGCCAGGCGTTCGATTTTGACTCGGGAAGTACTGGTTTGAATCTTCTAATCCTCTCGGGTAAAAATTCAAAACAGTGCGATCTCAGCGCCAAAGCTTTAATAGATGACCACCTTTAATTCTGTCGCTATTTTCTCTCATCCCTTGGATATTTGGATTTATTATCGATAAAAAGAAGTAAGTTTTAAGTTTTATTTTCATTTTTTTCATTAATTTTCTTTATTATTATTAATTATTTTTATTTATTTAAGGGTCAACGTTATAAAAACAAGCCAAAACAAAATGATAAGGTTAGCTGTTATTTTTATTTTTATTTTTTTTTTATATATATGTAATCTTATATTCTATTTAATTTTTTCAATTATATTCATTATAAATTTTAGTTGTAAAAACACATTGGCCTGAAGAAGCCATTTTAATTTCAATAAATGAATACAAGGAACATTGGCCATTCATGTCATTTTGAAAGGTAAGAAGACAAATTAAAAAAGATTATAAATTTATAAAATTAATTTATATATTTTTCACATTTCCAGAGAACTAAAAGAAGTTCTTACTGAAAAGAAAAATATAATATTTTTCCACATGTGATAGCTGATGGTATAGGCCTACATATACAGTCAAGATAAAAATTAATGTGATTTATTTTAGAGATGGAAAGTTATTTTTACATCCATATTTTCTTTAAAACAATTTCAGTAATGAATCTCCAGAAATATTGAAATCGACACGAAGAGCAATTGGAATTTTTAAAATTTTTTAAAGATATGTTATCTTATTCTCAAATTAAAGAAAATTGATATTTAAACAAAAAATATTATTTTATTTAAAGATTAATTTGATTTTCCTTTTATTTAAGAATTTAATTGTAGCGAAATGAAGAGCAAAACGTGAAGATCCATCAAAATCTCGACATCGAATTTTTGACATGAATCCAATACTTTCTCTCTATATATATTAACATATATAGATGTAAGAGAAAGTAAAAAATTTCGAATGTGGCGTGCCAAGTTGTATAAATTAGCAAAGAGGTATGCTTGTTTTTTGGCATTGAGAAAAATAACTTTTAGAGTGTTTTCTTCAAATATTTCGATGGCATTTAATAGGACTTCTTCATCAGCGGTGAAGTGCTATTAAATGTCTTCGAAATATTTGAAGAAAACACTCTAAAAGTTATTTTTCTCATTGCCAAAAAACAAGCATACCTCTTTGCTAATCTAACAAAATTATCAGAACTTTTTTGTCACTCTGTATATATGTATATAAACAAATTTTAAATGAGAATTTATAGGCCTAAACTAGGATTCGAGCATTCAGTACTGCTGGTCGTATTAGTAGATCTGGTAGACTTAAACTAGTATTTCGAATACCTGGTCTGAGTCTAAACATGTCAAAAAGGGACATAAGTAGACTTGTTAGAACCAAACCAGACTATCAAATTCCCATAGAAACCATGCTTTCAAATCCTAGTTTGATTCTGTTAAGTCTACTTAGACAACAATTAGATTCTGAGGTTTTGTAGACTCAAACCAGGCGTTCGATTTCGACTCGGGCCAATCCTAGGTTGTACAGTGAGCGCCACAATTAAGTCCCCACCTGATAGCTTTAGTCTTAAGTATATGGTAAATGGTGAAATAATTTTAAATTTGAAAAGGTAAAATAAAATCTTCTGTACCAGAATTTACGTTTTACCTTTTCGGTCATTAAAATTATTTCACTATACACCATATAGACCTACTATAGCATATATTTAAGGCTAAAGCTATTAGGTGGGGACTTAATTGTGGCGCTCACTGTACGAGATATTAACTCTTTGAAACCCTCCAATTAAGTGACGTAATTTTTTGTTTCCAATTTTCTAAATAATTATTTCAATTTTATGGTTTCATTCCGATAAATGATGGGTAATTATTAAATGCAGAAGAGAGTGGATACGTCCGATGATGATGAATAATAGGTTGGTCCTGAAGAAGGTCGAAAAGTTGACAGTTAACAAAAATTATTTTATTGCTTCTCTTTTATTGGCTGCCTTTCATGAACGTTGAAGTTCATCATAGGAAGTTCAGCCTCTAACTTCTTCTTCTTTCTTCGCCTTAAATCCTGCAGTGCGGGGTCGGCGGTTCATGGGTCGCACGGACTGACGCCTGATGAAAATATAGAAGGGAAGAGACTGACATGGAAAGAACAGAAGTACTGCCAGTCCCAGCTAGGGCAGCTCGTGGTTGCCATCCACGTACCCACAAAGTGTGGGCCCCTGAGCTAGAAGTTCAGCCTCTAACTATTGAATCTAATTTCATAAAGATTTATTAAGTTTTTACAGGTCAAAATTTTTTCTTTTATTGAACTGAAGATGATGAAAATTTTAATCAAAACATTTCAAAAAATTATTTTCTGATAATGAACCTCCCTTGGTTGCATCTTCTCCACAAGTACAAATCTACAGCTACAACTCATCTATTAAATCCAATTTAAATAGAAGTACCGGCATATGTCTTTTCCAGGGAAAAAATGAAAATTCTTTTTTCAATTTAACTCCGACACAAGAACATGAATCTCATCAAATTGAATTCAAATGAAATGAAAATATTAAAAAATATTTTTATTAATTCTGGATAAACAGCTTTAAATATTTTTTTTTTTTTTTACTTTAATAGAATTGCTACGTATATTGAGCGGGAAATATAATAAAAAAATACCTTCCTACAAAGAGAAATAGAGACAAAATGTTTTTCCCCTCTCGTTCTGTTTGATAAAAATCCTCGTACTTATTTCAAAATACACACACAAATATATATATTGCCAAATGGATAAAAAGACGTGGAGGAGCTTCTCGTGTTTTCTTTTTACATTTGTCCACTTTGTCCAACTCTTTGGCCCTTTGGACATTCCCAACAAATCAATCATTCAACTGAGGGATCTTACGACAGAGACATAATGCAACATTTATTTTTCTTCTTTGCTCTCTTTTCTCTTAAAAAAATCCTTCTAATGTCTTGGTCAAGTATCAAACAGAAAAAATTACTGTAATTGTATGAGGACGGGGTTAACATTCCTCTAAAAAAAAAAAAAAATAATAATAATAATAATAATAAAAGCATTTAAGGTGCGCGTCTCGGGGTGCTAATTTTGGGAGTTTCCAGCGGCCAAAATTTTGAAGCTATCGACCTCAAATTTTTTTTAAATTAAAGCTTTTTAAAACTTATAGAAGCCCTTTTTTTGATTTTCGAAAAAATAATTTATTTTTTTTAGAATAATCGCATTAAATAAAGATATTTTTTAAAAATCCGCTCTATAACTTATAGATAAATAAATTAGTAATCATTGTGTTAAAAAATAATTAATTTTCTACCCTTAATTAATTAGCTGGAAACTTTAAAATGAAATGAAATAAATCCCTTGTATTCCTATGGGAAAAACTAACGCCATCTCTTGCCGCCTCTAGAAACTCGATAGTGAATCGCCTTTTAACGGCTTTTCGAAACGTGCACCTTAAAAACTTTTTGTTTTGAGGCTATAGGTTTTGAAATTATAAGGTAATGAAAAAAAAATAATAAAACCTTTATTATTGATATTGACGTTTAGAGAGCAGGTCGTATTCTTCTTCAAGACCAAACAGCCATTTGACAGAAATAATAATACATTTAATTTCGCGAAAAAATTAATTCAATTATAAAACAACCGTAATCAATATTTAAAAATTTGATTGATTCGAAGAAGATAGCAGCAGGCTGTACTCGAAACAACGACAGCAAATAAGTTTTCGTTAAAATTTTTTAAAGGCGATTTGGTAAAAGATAATTCTCAGAGATGATTTAATTAGTAATTAAATTATTTTAATTTTTATACAAAACACCTGGTGCTTTCTTTAAAATAATAGAATGTTGTGTGATGTCGTGTTAATAACATCAGATTTTTTCCCATCTCTTTGGGGATTATTTTTTGCAACAAAAAAAAAAAAATTTTGCTTTTAGCTCTTTAATTAAAGAAAAAAAAACATGTATCCATGGTTCTTTAATCTACCATCAAGAGAGTTTTCATAAAATGAAAATAAGTCAATAGATGCTATTAGGTGAGCTTAAACAAACCATTTACCTAATAGAATTACCGACTTATGTTAAGCAGGCCAATGAATGTTGGGATTTGAGAGGATTAAAAAAAAAAAGAGTGAACCCGAGAATCAGATAAAGAACTAAATTTCGCCTCTTTCATTTTTAAACATGATTAACACAAACGAGTTGTATGTTTAAAATTGTTTTGAAATATTAAAATTAAACGAATTTATTTTTTACGCTTTCTTAATATCTATAATTTAAGTAAGGAGAGAAAAAATGTCAATAAGGAGGGTATTTATTGGTATAGGCCTATAACATGTAAGTATAAAATGAATACGTTTCTAATTTCGCTTTTATATTGTACTAGAGACAATACAAATATCCATTAACTTATAACAAAATCAGAAATTAAGGATCTCTTTGCAGATTACAAATGAGGTGAGGGGGTGAATTGAAGTTGATAATAATAATAATAATATGAAAAATGTCAAAAAATTAATTTTTACTTTTTCTTTACTATGCAAAAAAAAAAAATAAATAAATGTTAGAACGATAAGGAAAAAATATAAATAAATAGACAAATAAATAAATATTTAGATTTCAACGGAAATATACTTTTTGAGGTACACTGATCTATTTGTCTGTGGTTTGGCAACTATTTAATATAATTATGCAAGATAAAATTGAAAGTGGGCTAACCTTAACTCTAATCATACAAATAAATAAATTTTCAAGTTCTAGTCTCCTGGAATAGTTAAGTAATTTAATTAATAATTCAATTTTAATGATTAATTGCAGGGAACGTGTATTATCCCCCATTTTGAGAACTTTCCTTCCAGGGTCAGTGGTTTGCCCGACAACCACGTCACGTTTCCGTGTTATGTCTAAGGAGTATAGCTCTTTCTTGACCCTTTCTTGAATTCAATAAACTTATTAAAATATTAGACTTCAAATATTATATTCTACACTTATTAAAAATATTAAATTTCTTGTGATTGAAGTTAAAATCAACTTTCTCATGTATTTTTCTATAGGCGTCATAAACTAGCGTAGAACGGCTCCCAAGGATCTCAATTCTTACTTAAAAAAATTGTAATTTTTTAATATATGAGTAAATCATATTTTAGAAGCATATTTGCTATTGTTAACACACCTGACTACCTACAAACATTATATTTTTTATCAAAATATTATCAGATTTAAAAAATTCATATGTATAGACTTCAAATATTATTCTATACATATTAAAAATCACTCAGGACGTAACATGTTTTAGGAGATATAAAATATTTTGGCAAAAAATTTCTCTTTGTTACACACAACTTAAATATAAGCATTACGCCTATTAATTAGGCAAAAAAATATCTTCTTTAGAATGATGTTGCATAAGTAGCAGGCGCTTTTGATCAGTGGCGCCTCTCGTGTCCTGTAAGTGAACTTTTCTCCTTTAATTAATAAGATAACTATAATTTATTACATGCTCTCGGATGAGCTGCAACTAAAATAGAAAAAATTAAGTTTATCTGCACTTGACCCGGTTCAGAGGTAAAACTTAAGCTTCTTGATCTAGAGGTCCGCAGTGCACTGCCCTTCGGGCGAAAAATTTATTTCAATTGAATTGAATGGATTGAAATATTAAATAGGGACAGGATTTAAATGCGGAAAAAGAAATTAAAACAAATAAAAAATTAAGTTTTTCTTCAAATTAGAATCCATGGGGATAAATATTTAATTCACTCCAAAATAAAATCCTATAAATATAGAGAGAGAAAGTATTGGATTCATGTCAAAAATTGGATGTGGGGATTTTGATGGATATACACGTTTTGAGGTCTGTATGTGTTTCTGTGTGTCTGTGTTCAATTTAAAGCAAGAAGGAATTGAGCTACGAGGTTGAAATTTTATATTTTGGATAGGCAAGTTTTTTTTTATCAAAAAACTTTATTTATACGAGTACTACTGTATTTATTGGAGGCAAGAAAAAATTTTGTGGCTCTTTAAAAACTTTGAAATTTTGTAAATTGTAATTTGTGACTCTTCCGACTCAAAAGGTTGCCGACGAAATTTTTTATTTTCAAAATACAATTCGCCCTGTCCCTAAAACTAAAGGAAAAAAAATTTTTTTTTTTTTTTTGGGTGTTTGATTTAGTAAATATTAATTATAGGAAAAATTTATATTTTAATAACCATCTCTTTGAATAAATTATATTATAGTCTATATGACTTTTAAAAATTAATGGATCTGATAAAATTTAGTTTAAATTTGAATATTCCTTGTATTTAGCACCCATTAGATTAGAGGTTTTGAATTTTATTTTAAATAACTATAATAATAATACCACTTTGTCTCCCTTCTCTCCCCCCCCCCCCTTGCTCTCATTTTCAAAGATAATAGGTTAGATTGTTTGTTCTTGGAGGCAACCAACAGCCTCCTCTTTCCAGAGTGTTTATCATTAATACCCTCGTCTATTAGCTGTAATCAGACCACCAAACAGAAGCCATGCCATATGATTATACCTATTTAGTGGCTAGAACAATACGAGACTCTCCCTCTGACTTGCTTACTAGGAATATTAGTGAAAAGCCAACTTCAAACGAAATGAATTTTAACTTTAGATATTATTAAGACCAGCTACTTTTCGGCAATAATCCCATATATTAGCTTTATCAATGACCAACGGGTTTCTGGAATATAAGTTACTGCTAAATAATTAAATGCTTTTATTTAACTTACTCTTTCAAGGTCACCAACTTTTAGCCTTTGCTTAAGACACTTCCCGATGAGCTAGTGATGTGAAATTTGATATTTAAGGGTCATTTTTGGTGACAACATTGTAAAATTTTTTTTTATCAAACTAGGCCAAATTAATGTGGTACTTTATTTGAAACCTCACGCAAATTAATCTATTTTCAAAAAACTTCCCGATAAGCTAGAGGTCTGAAATTTGATATTTAAGGCTCATTAAAATAAAAATGCCCCCGGGTTTGGCGTAGTAAGTAGCGCGCCTACCACCTATACCAAACGTCGCGGGTTCGGACCCAGGCAGTCCGATGATTTTATTTAAGCCATTTGGATACCAGATGGCTTAAATAGAAATGCCTCAACCCACAATAGATATATTCTCTACAACGGTTATCGTCAAAGTCTTATATGGCCTAAGTTGCCGAAAAGACTGTATGAATGTGTGTGTGAATGTGAGTGTGAATGAGAAAAAAGTGTGAATGTTTAAAAAAAAAAAAAAAAATAAAAATATATTAAAAAAAAAACTTTAAAAAAAAAATCTGGTGTGACTGGCGCACAGCACACAACTTTCTCTTACCCTTCGGTAAGAGAAAGTTGTGCACCGTGCTGGTCACACCAGATTTTTTGTGTCGAGATATATTTAGTTTCCGATAGCACCTTAGTTTCAAACTTGCATTTTAAATGTTGACTGCTTCAAATAAACTATGGTTATTTTTCAAAATTTTAATCTCATATTTGGACATTTTATACACAATATAGAATCGTAAATAAATACAAAATTTCATAAGAATTGGAAAAAAAAATTTTAAATGCCTAAAAAGTTCTAAAGGGGACCCCCTTTTGAATCGAAATTAACATACAAATCCCTATAGGAAATTAACATTGTTCCTATGCGAAGATAAGGTGGAAAGGGAATTTAAAAAGAGTAGAGAGAGAGACGATAATGTTTGCAAGTGAGAGAGAGACATATATGTTTTCTTTGAAACAATTAAAGACACAAATAAATTTAAAAAAAATGGGAATTTAAATAATAATTGATTTTTAATCTAATAAAAAGAAAAAGATTTAAATTCCGTTACCATGGCAACCATTTCTATCTTTCCTATGAAGAACAAGAGTAAAGTGGTCTTCAGAAGATTTCAACGGCAAAATGAGAATATACATTTTAAAGAGCATCTAAAAAATCGCTGATTTATGAATTTTAAAAAAATCCTTGGAGGGAATTTTGAGAAAATCGAAAAAAACTGAAAAAGTACATCAGTAAAGTACTAGTACTTTTTGG
Source organism: Euborellia annulipes (assembly GCA_023213315.1). NCBI lineage: Eukaryota > Metazoa > Arthropoda > Insecta > Dermaptera > Anisolabididae > Euborellia > Euborellia annulipes. The sequence goes on from JAKCPI010008402.1 coordinate 42,759, forward strand.
CCGATTTTGTTCAAAAGCTTATTTTGAGATTCTTCAAAGGTACCCAAGTTAAATATAAAATTTCAATCCGCTAGCTCAACTCCTTCATGCTAAAAATCTGTCCACACACACATACACACACACACACACACACACACACACACACACACACACACACACACACACACACACACACACACACACACACACACACACACACACACACACACACACACACAGAGACCAATTTTCGGGACCCACTTTTTTGGACTCAGGGGACCTCAAAACATGTATATCCATCAAAATCTGGACATCGAATTTTTGACATGATCGCAATACTTTCTCTCTCTATATATTTCATATATAGGGTATGAGAAAGTAAAAATGCTTTTATTTAAATTGAACTAAAAAGAGAGAAATAATTTAATTGTTCTTTCAATTCTCGAAGGTTTACTTTGAAGTTGGCAAGGTAGACGTGCAGATTTTCAAATAATTTTAAAACAATTATTTTTCAGAAATTTTATTAGCTGTCAACTGATTGCATGTACAGTTTCGGTCATCTAGTGTGACCATCATCAGGCCTAGAATATATATAAAATATTCTTTAAAATACAGGACCTTACATTTTATTACAGGCCTGATGATGGTCACACTAGATGACCGAAACTGTACATTGCAATCAGTTGTCAGCTAATAAAATTTCTGAAAAATAATTGTTTTAAAATTATTTGAAAATCTGCACGCCCACCTTGCAAACTTTAAAGTAAACCTTGGAGAATTGAAGGAATTCTGCTTGAGCTATTTCTTGAATAAATTAATTGTTCTTGTTAAAATTATTGAATATTTATGACTTAAAATAAAAGCGTTGAGAGCTCATTGATAGCTTAAGGGATTGTCTATAGCCTCGGAATAACTTCGAAGCTCCCCACGCTTTTATTTTAAGTCATAAATATTCAATAAGAACAATTAAATTATTTAAATTTAAATAAAAGCATTTTTTTTTTTTAAGTTTTTTTATTATATTTTTATTTCTTATTTAGGCAATTAAATAAACAGGGCTAGTCGTGGAGATGAAAGAATGAATTTTCTTCTTTTCAGCGAGAGTAATCGTTTTATTGTCAGGAATATTAATAATCTGCTATGAATGCGCTTGGGATTTTTAATTTTCTCCTTTCTTATAACTTTTTAATTATAAACTTTTGTTATTTGAGCTTAAGCCACTCACTTTACGTCACTCAGCAAGTTGTATAGGTCTAACAATCACATGTCTCTCATGTTTAGTTACTGAGCTAGTATAATTCTTTGCTCAGCTGTAATCGAGTCTCTATAGGCGCGGAGATATTCAAGATCAGCGGTCTATGGTCTATTATTAGAATAAAACTCCAATAGCTACACTGCCTGCAATTTAAACAATAACAAAATGGACATAATTTTGTTATATCTTTAAAATTTCAAGTCAAATATTTTTTATAACAAGATTTTTAATATTTAGCCACATACATAGTGGAAGATAATCCGTGGGCAGAAGTTGTTATGAAGATACTAAAGACAGCGTTTTATTATTTTAGAATTTTTACTTTCTCTTACCTATGTATATATGTAATATATATATAGAGAGAAAGTATTGGATTCATGTCAAAAATTCGATGTCGAGATTTTGATGGATCTTCACGTTTTGAGGTCCCCTGAATCCAAAAAGTGGTTTTCGCGACATGGTCTGTCTGTGGGTGGGTGTGTGTGTGTGTGTGTGTGTCTGTGTTCACTTTTAAGCATGAAGGAATTGAGCTATGAGGCTGAAATTTTATATTTAAGTTAAACACCCCTCGGGACCGGAAAAATAAGCTTTTAATCAAAATCGGCCAAAGAGTACTAGTACTTTACTGATGTACTTTTTCAGTTTTTTTTCGATTTTCTCAAAATTCGCTCTAACGATTTTGATTAAAATTCAAAAATCAATTATTTTTTAGATGCTCTTTCAAATGTATATTCTCGTTTCGCCCTCAAAATTGTTTGAAGCACACTTTACTCTTGTGTTTCATAGGAAAGATAGGAGAAATGGTTGCCTTGGTTACAAAATATAAATATTTTCCCATACTTATAAATTTTACATCTGAATTCAAATGTTCCGTACTGTCGGGAACTAAATATATGTCGACACAAAAAATCTGGTGTGACAAGCACAGTACACAACTTTCGATTACCGAAGGTAAGAGAAAGTTGTGTGCTGTGCGCCAGTCACACCAGATTTTTTTATTGTAAGTAGTTTAATCATAATTAAAGTTTTAGAATCAAAAACCAGAGCAACAATTTGTAATAATGAAATTTTTAAATACATTTTAGACTGAACTTGGTGTGTTACAACGAATTGAATTCCACGAGTAATCTTTCAGATTATGGCTTGCTGCGCAGTTTTGCTAGGATTTTTCTCATTTATTCAATGTAGACAGAGGCTCTCTCTTAAAGGTAATAAACAACATAAGCGATATAATAAAATAAAATTAATCCGTTTTTATTAATAATAAAATCAGAAACATGCAATTGTTGTTTTTTTTTTTTTTTTAACATTCACACTTTTTTCTCATTCACACTCACACACACATTCATCCAGTCTTTTCGGCAACTCAGGCCATTTAAGACTTTTAGACGATAACCGTTGTAAGTAATATATATATTGGGGGTTCAGACATTTCTATTTAAGCCATCTGGTATCCAAATGGCTTAAATAAAATCATCGGACTGCCTGGGGTCCGAACCCGCGACGTTTAGTATAGGAGGGAGGCACGCTACCTACTACGCCAAACCCGTGGGCTGTTGTTTTTTATTTTGATGATTCTCATTCAATAGTCTATAGTCTCTAGAGCAGTGGTTCCCAACCGGTGTGCCCCGGCACCCAAGGGTGCCGCGAGAATGCCTAAGGGGTGCCGCGAGATATTTAGATAAAAAAAAAATAAAATAAAGAGGCGAAAAAATAAAGTTTTGCTAAAAAAAAAAGGTCAAATGATTCAAATGGAAGCGGCAAAATTTTCCGTAGATCGGAAAAAATTAAGCTTTGCCAAAAAAAAGGTCAAGTGATTTTCACGCAAGGGAAAAAAAATTTGCCCAAGGGTGGAAAAAAAATTTCGATTTGATAGGAAAAAATCTGGTGTGACTGGCGCACAGCACACAACTTTCTCCTTACCTTCGGTAATCGAAAGTTGTGTTCTGTGCTTGTCACACCAGATTTTTCGTGTCGACATGTATTTAGTTTCCGACAGTACGGTACATTCTATTTTCAAGATGTAGGCCTACAATTTATAAGTATAGGAAAATATTTATATTTTGTTACCATAGCAACCATAGGAGAATTCCTATCTTTCCTATGAAGAACAAGAGTAAAGTGGTCTTCAGAAGATTTCAATAACAAAATGAGAATATACATTTTATTGAGAATCTAAAAAATAATTGATTTTTGAATTAAAAAAAAAAATCGTTGGAGCGAATTTTGAGGAAATCGAAAAAAACTGAAAAAGTACATCAGTAAAGTAATAGTACTCTTTGGCCGATTTTGTTCAAAAGCTTCGTGTCACGTCCCAGGGGGTGCCTAACTTAAATACAAAATTTCAACCTCCTAGCTCTTTACGTTCTTGAGATATTTTGTTCACAGACACACAGACAGACAGACCATGTCAGGAAAACACTTTTTTGGATTCAGGGGACCTCAAAACGTGAAGATCCATCAAAATCTCGACATCGAATTTTTGACATGAATCCAATACTTTCTCTCTATATATAATATATATACCGTATAGAGGTAAGAGAAAGTAAAAAAAAAGGAAGGGTGCCGCTAGTGTGTAATATTATTCCCAACGCACCTTTGGGGTGCCGTGGACTTCAAAAGGTTGGGAAACGCTGCTCTAGAGGGTCGTGATTGGACACGGCGAATAAAAATTAAATATTTTTTTTTATTTAATCCCCTGGCTGTGAATCTGATTGAATCTCCACAGCCATGAAACATAAAATTATAAATAATTTTTCTTATACCTTCTAGAAAAGAATGTAAATAGGCGACCAGGTTGCAAAACTTTCCCGTTCTTGACCAGGTAGTTCGAAATTAAAAACGTGAGCAACAAATTGTAATAATGATATTTTAATATCCATATTAGACTGAAGCTGCTGTGAATTCTATGAGTAGGCTTTCTAATCTTTCAGATTCACAAAGTATAAATTATTATGACTCGTATTAACTAACAACCCCCCCCCCCCATCTTCTTAATAATTTTTTATACTGTCTATCAAATTAGTAATTATTGAGGAAGGTTTAGTTACATTTATCGGCCACAAGGGCGGGTTAGTGTCGCGACGTTACTGGAGGAGGTGGTACAACCCCTGCGACGCCGCCGTCGATGGGTTAGTGATTCTAGGAGGGTGCGCGCAGCAGCGTGACGTCACCAAGCGGCAGTCTGCGCCAGGCCCGTGCCGCGTTAACATCGCGTTCTCTGTTGTTCAAACGCGCGCGCGTTCCCGCCGTGTCTCTTCTCTTTCTCTCTTTCTCTTTCGTTATTCACGAAAAAAAAAAAAAACCACCATTTGTGTGTATCAAAAAAAAAGGGGAAAAATCGTGTCATCGTTTTCCAAACTAAAAAAAAAATATTTTCCATCCCCAAAATTTTTTTTTATCAAATTTTTATTTATTTATTTTTTTTTTTTTTGAATAGTGATTTTTAGTGAAGTGAAAAGAGAAATTAAACATAATAGTTTTTTTTTTTCTTCTTTTGTTTTGATGTTTGTAGTGACTAATTAAAAAAAAAAAAAAACAAAGCTGTCACGATGATTCGGAATCTTCTTCCTCTTCTATGTGGAATCTTCACGCTGGTTTCTGCAGCGCCTCGAATGATTGTTCCGGAACAACAAGGTACAGAAAGGCGAATCCTAAGGTCTTTTCAACAAGAGGCCTAAGGGACCCTCGATGTCGATTCTATTATTTCCTATTTATGACTACTAGGCAACTACCCCTTACACACTAATGAAAATTTATTTATCGTAAGGAAGGTAGATGTGCAGCCAGGAGAATAAAAATTATTTAAATTCTTTTGGCCGACGCTTCGGACTCCAATCGCTTCCTTCTTCGGGACCAAATGATTGTTAAGTGACACACATAGATGTTGTCGTGTAATATATAAAACATCTTTTTGTGTACGAGAAGAGCTCTCTGTGCGTTTTTTTTTCAATTGGAAATAATAATATTGTATAATTATTCTATATTATACCGACAACATAAATGTGTATCGCTTAACAATCTTTGGTCCCGAAGAAGGACGCGATTGGCGTCCGAGAATTTAAATAATTTTTTATTCCTCTAGGCTGCACATCTACCTTCCTTACGATTAATATATAAAAGCCATTTTACACTTTTATTGAAAATTTATTTGAATAAATTTAACATAATATGAAATTTTTCCGTCGATTTCTATTCGTTAATTCGATAATGCAAAAGTGTTTTGATCAGGTGTTGTTTCACTTTTAGTAAAAGTTCAAGAATAAAATTATAAAAAATAGATAGCAAGATTAACTATTAAGTTGAGTGACTGTTTTTATAGTAAGACGAAGTTTAATCAGGAAAAATTTTTTTTTTTATTCTTTATTTTTCGGCTGTGACCCGAAGCCATTCAGCCCTCAAGATTTTTTTGATTACAAAATTGTATATATAAAACATATTAATAAGTACATAGTTACAAGAACAAGGATACAGAAAAATTTTTGGGAAACATGCAAGGTTTCGGATCAAATTTTATTACACATCTTATTGTGAATAATATTTATTTAAAAAATTTGCCAATTTCCAAGTACAATGATGTTTGAGTGTCATTCAATAAAGACAGACTCACCCTCTTAAAGTCTGTAATTCCAATTAAGATTGAGCATATATTGAATGAATGCTCAAATATTGTTGCGTTGGACTTGGAAGATTGTTTGAATAATTTATTCCCAATGTCTGATAATGAAGTTTGATCGAGAGCAGCTCTCTTGAAAATTCCACCGGCTCTACCTCTACCTCCGTCCGCAAGTCATAAATTAATATTAGGCAAATAAATTTGAACGAAATTTATAAATAGCAAAATATTCCGTACCCATATATTTTTTGTTTATTTTTTGAGGAAGAAAAATGAATATAATTTTTCAATTGTATACCTTAACGAATTATTAAAGTGTAAGGTACAAACGTATTATTTCTTTTCTCTTTCTTTCTTTCTTTTCGAATAGACAAACTTAACTACTTAAGATTGGAAAAAGAAGTCCTAAAATAACATTTTCTTGAAAAGTGTTCTTTTTAACTTTTTTTTTTTTTTCAAGTGCCTCTTCTTAGCGGCTAGAGAAAATAACAAATCCTAAGACTACTTTTTTTTTTTTAATAAAAAAAACTTTCCTTTTTACCCTATATGTCAAAATTATTTCTTTTCAAATTCAAAAGACAATTTAGAAAAATATGCAAAAAAAATGATTTCCATTAGGTATCTGAATGAATTGAAATTTTTTTAAGAAGCACAAAATATCGGTCTACAATTCTGACATGTTGTGCTTTCTTTCTTCATCATGGATGTAGTTTAATAATTTTGAACCTGTGTTGAAGTCTATCTGGAGTTTTATTCCCCATTCATTAAAGAATTTGTTTTTTTTTTAACACTCACACTTTTTTCCATTCACACTCACATACACACAGTCTTTTCGGCAACTTAGGCCATTTAAGACTTTTTACGATAATCGTTATTATAAACTATATATATATATATATATTGGGGTCCAGGCATTCTTATTTAAGCCATTTGGATTAAATAATTAAAATGTTGGGTAGGATGAGCAAAGAGGTTTTGGCCAAGAAAACAACAACAAGTGAGACGTTCGGCGAAACTTTACTTTGCCATCTTCAGTCCTTCAGGCTACATGACAATTGAAAGAGATTTTCTTTTTTATATGATTTTACAAACGTATACATATGAAAATAAATAATAAATTTACATATATTTACTTACAATTTTTTCATGTGCATATTCATTATGCACATGTGTCATTTGGCCAAGTCGGTTTTTTAAAAATTTCTACTATGAGGGCAATGGCTCAGTGAGTTTCGAAACCGACTTGGCCAAATGACACATGTGCATAATGAATATGCACATGAAAAAATTGTAAGTAAATATATGTAAATTTATTATTTATTTTCATATGTATACGTTTGTAAAATCATATAAAAAGAAAATCTCTTTCAATTTGTCATGTAGCCTGAAGGACTGAAGATGGCAAAATAAAAGTTTCGCCGAAACTCTCACTTGGAATTGTTGTTTTCTTTGGTCCAAAACCTCTTTGGCTGCATCCTCGCTACCCAACATTGCAATATCTACAGCCACTAACTCAACCACCATTAAATAATTAAAATTGTTTATTTATAAACTTAACTTCATACGCAAAAAAAAAAACATCTTAAGGAGAAATGAATTATTTTATTTTAAATCAGAGATGTAAACATTTTTTACTATAAAAAATGAATAACTGAAGTATTTAATTTTTTTTTTCACGGAGAAATTTTCTATGTAATTATAGCGATAGAAAAAATTCTATATTTTTATTATTTCTCAAAAGTTCGATTAGGTCTAAGCATTCAATGTAACATTAAGTTGAGGCCTGATATGGACTCTGTATAAAAATTTCTTGAGGGCCCCTTTATCTAAACAAAAATACTCTCAAAAAGCAGTTGAAACTTCTCTACCGTGGGTGCCTTTGCTATAACTGCTATAGCGTAAGCTATGTCTCTGGATCTAAGTAACTCATAAATGGTTTTTTGTTTTAATGTTTAATTCTATTGTGGAGATTAGAAAATAAAATAGAAAACGTTACTGTGGCATGTATAAGGACACACGGGCATGGGACCAAACACCTTCCGTCGTTAGGTGGCAGAAGTTTAATTATGGCCTTGAGTAAAAGTTTCCAAATTAAATTAATTTAAAATGGAATTTAGATTGGTAACCGTTTGGCTCTAGTATAAAGATTTAAATAAGTTAAAAATTAATATAAAATTAATTAATTAGAAAAACACTTAGTGATATGTTTCAATTTGTTTATTTATTTGCACCTAGTGATTCTAATTAACTAATTTCTTAAATTGAGTATTTGAGTAATGATTAAATTTTTGGTTTTCTATTATTATAATTATGCTTCGGAAAAAATGTGAAATATCCTTGATTTCTTGATATTTCACCCTTGAAGAAACGATAGGGGAAAATAGTTTAACTTATAATTGGTTTTCAGATAGCACAATTCTCAGATATTTTTTTTCCAACTTCTTCACTCCACTTAAATACAATCCCTCTTTAATACAATAATTATGCAAAATTTCGACATATTGATTCCATTGGCAAACCATATTGTACCACATTCAAATTAAAGTTGAGGTTCTTGAGCTTTAAAACGATAGGATATTTCATTCTTTGATTTAAATTTTTACTTTCTCTTATTTATGTATAGAAAGTAAGTATATCATATATAAAGATCGAGAGAAAGTATTGGATTCATGTCAAAATTTTGATGGGAGGTCCCCTGAATCCAAAAAAGTGGTGTTGGTGGTCTGTCTGTGAGCTCTGTCTGGGTTCAATCTCAAGAATGAAGGAAGAGCTATGAGGTTGAAATTTTATATTTAAGTTAGGTACCCCCTGGGAAGAAACAAGAAGCTTTTGAATCAAAATCGGCCAAAAAGTACTAGTACTTTACTGATGAACTTTTTCAGCTTTTTTCGATTTTCTCAAAATTTGTTCCAACAATTTTGTTTAAAATTCATAAATCAATTATTTTAAACATATAACCAAGTATTTAAATTAATAAATACTTGGTTATATGTTTTTCATAATTACCTCATGGACCAACACATGATATATATAATTCTTTATTTATCAATTATTTTTTAGATGCTTTTTACTTTCTCGTACCCTATATATGAAATATATAGAGAGAGAAAGTATTGCGATCATGTCAAAAATTCGATGTCGAGATTTTGATGGATATACATGTTTTGAGGTCCCCTGAGTCCAAAAAAGTGGGTCCCGCAAATTGGTCTGTGTGTGTGTATGTATGTGTGGACAGATTTTTAGCATGAAGGAATTGAGCTACCGGATTGAAATTTTATATTTAACTTAGGTACCTTCCCACACGCTCAAAATAAGCTTTTGAACAAAATCGGCCAAAAAGTACTAGTACTTTACTGATGTACTTTTTCAGTTTTTTTCGATTTTCTCAAAATTCCCTCCAAGGATTTTTTTTTAAATTCAAAAATCAATTATTTTTTAGATGCTCTTTAAAATGTATATTCTCATTTTGCCGTTGAAATCTTCTGGAGACCACTTTACTCTTGTTCTTTTAGCATGAAGGAATTGAGCTACCGGATTGAAATTTTATATTTAACTTAGGTACCTTCCCACACGCTCAAAATAAGCTTTTGAACAAAATCGGCCAAAAAGTACTAGTACTTTACTGATGTACTTTTTCAGTTTTTTTCGATTTTCTCAAAATTCCCTCCAAGGATTTTTTTTTAAAATTCAAAAATCAATTATTTTTTAGATGCTCTTTAAAAGGTATATTCTCATTTTGCCGTTGAAATCTTCTGGAGACCACTTTACTCTTGTTCTTCATAGGAAAGATAGAAATGGTTGCCATGGTAACGGAATTTAAATCTTTTTCTTTTTATTAGATTAAAAATCAATTATTATTTAAATTCCCATTTATTTGTGTCTTTAATTGCTTAGGAGAAAACATATATATATCTCTCTCTCTCACTTGCAAACATTATCGCCTGTCTCTCCGCCTTCTCTCATAGGCCTAATGTTAATTTCCTATAGGGATTTGTATGTTAATTTCGATTCAAAAGGGGGTCCCCTTTGGAACTTTTTAGGCATTTAAAATTTTTTTTTCCAATTCTTATGAAATTTTGTATTTATTTACGATTCTCTATTGTGTATAAAATGTCCAAATATGAGATTAAAATTTTTAAAAATAACCATAGTTTATTTCAAGCAGTCAACATTTAAAATCCAAGTTTGAAACTAAGGTGCTATCGGAAACTAAATATATCTCGACACAAAAAATCTGGTGTGACCAGCACAGTGCGCAACTTTCTCTTACCGAAGGGTAAGAGAAAGTTGTGTGCTGTGCGCCAGTCACACCAGATTTTTAAAATGTATATTCTTATTTTGGCCTGGAAATCTTCTGAAGCACACTTTACTCTTGTACTTCATAGGAGAGGTAGGAGAAATGGTTGCCATGGTAACAAAAGATAAATATTTACCCATGTTTATAAATTTTACATCTTAAATTTTAATATATCAGCAGAAACTAAATATCTCGACAAGCACAGTCACACCAGATTTTCTCTATTGAAATTACATAACAATAGTATAGAGGTTATTATTTTTGTAGAAGGACTTTCGTTTTATTAATTGTTAATATAATACTTTATTATGAACAAAGATAAAATATTTTCCTTGTATAGGCTTTATGAATAAAGATAAATTATTTATGATAAACATACATTATAAAGATGTATAAATAATAAAGAAGAAGAGCGAATTGGGATGTATTTTAAACCCAAGTCCATCTCTCTTCCTCTCTCTTGATCACACGGTTATTATATTACACGCACGCACACAACCACGATGCATGTATCTGAGCCGAATGGCAATTCAGGCGGATTTAATGCGAATTATTTGCGCTAAACATAGAGAGAGGGGTTTCATTGTGTTTGTAAACAAGCGGGGTATGCCTCCTTTTGATGTCAGATGACATGCTGAGTTTTAGGCCCTTCCTACACACCCACACAATTCAGAGAAGGAAAACTGACGAAGTCGATGTCATTAGTCACAGCTCCATATATGAGCCAGCGAGTGCATATTATATACAGTATGAGGATGAATATACATAGGCCTAGACGAGCGTTTTTCACCGAGATAAAGGAGCCGTCATTATAAAAAAAAAAAAAGGGAATATAAAAGAGAAATATTTTTAATAAAATAATGTTTATGTATTTTCTTTTTCTATTATTATTAAAATATGTTGAAATTTATTGAGTGAAAAAAAAAACTCCGACCACCTGGATCTATAATTTAAAAGAACCTTTTCCATTTTAATATTTATTATAAACAGGACACCGAATGGTATCAAAAGGAAAAAATTCACACATCTTTTTTTAAATTTTAATAATAAAAAATAAATAGCGAATTATGTTTAGCAGGTATATATTTTTATTAGCTTGCATAAACGATTATTTATTTAACTGTCCACCTAAATAAAACCCAACGATTAAATACAAAACCCGATGGTATAAACCCTTATTTTCACTTATGTAATCCCATCCTCAAACACAGCGGTAGAGTTCTAGCCTCTTGTGCTAAAGGTCAGGGTTTTGCATCACGTCCCCCCCATAGGACAAAAATATATTTCAAATGAATTGGCTTTCAATCAAGTTAATTAAATATCTTTGATGCCGAAAAAAAAACCTTAAAATGTAACATGTATGTCCAATTACTTGCGTTTTCTATAGAATTTCTTAACAGATAATTAAAAAAAAAAATTCTCTCTCCTGTACCAAGACTTACAAATGAGAAATTTTTCTTTAAAGATTTCTTACTTCAATTATCGAAGAGAAAACGAGAAATGCAACATATATAGGGAAATGCTAGTGTTTGTTAGTGTGGTCGAAGACGAAGGTCTGGTGACCAATTTTCGAAAACCACTCTCTATGGTTAAGTTAGAATAAGAAATAAGTTTAATTTCTTATGCATAAAATAAAAAATAAATCGAACGCCAATAGATACCTAAATTCCCACTAACCCATAGTGTCATGTTAATATCAAAATAAAATAAATTTCTTGTCTTTTTTGTCCTTTTCGCGTGTATCAATATTTTGAAATTTTCGTTGTTTTTGGTAATAAATTTTTAACACGAATTTACTGTAAAAATTGAAATTTTTTGTTAATAAATTAAATTAAAAATTAGTCCACGGGCTTGGTGTATGGGTTAGGGTGCTTAACTCGTATACCAAAAGTCGCGAGTTCGGACCCCAGGCAGGGCGATGATTTTATTTAAGTCATTTGGATACCTAATGCCTGGATCTCCAATCAATAACGGATATCGTCAAAGACTTATATGGCCTCAATTGCCGTAAAGACTGTGTGAATGTGAGTGTAAGTGTGAATGAGAAAAAAGTGTGAATGTTAAAAAAAAAAAAAAAAAATTAAAAATTAAATTTTTACCAAATTCAATTAACGATTGAAAATAGCTGGAATATTAAAATTAAAGATTAAAATAAGTATTTAAAATAACCTAAAAATCAGGTAATTTGGAGATCCCTCCCTCTCTCTCATTCTCTTCCATCTAATTTTTATTTCAAAATTGATACAGTACAGAACATAGTTAATAAAAAGAACGAGAAAAGAAAATAAAGTTTATTTTATAGAGTTTGAATTGGCTCATAGATGGCATTAGTAGTCTATAAATGTAAATTACTGGAAGAGTGTCTCTGGTGATATTGATAAGTTTTCTGGGAAAAGTCAAATTCTTCTTATGATATGAGCATGTCCCATTTGGGGATTTAAATAGATATTTTTAAATTTATGTCATATTAATTAAATATTTTATATCTGACCAAAAATAGCCGATAAACAGAATGAGTTATTAAATAAAAAAAAAAAAATATATTTTTAATCTTCTTATGTAATTTTGACATTAAAAAAAATTTTTTTATTGATTTGATTTGTTAATCGAATTAAATTATTATTTATTTACCTAGATGTGTATAATGAGTTTAAAATAATTATTTATAATTATACTAGCTTCGTGCCTAGCCGGGGGACTTCGCTCCCCTGGACCCCCCCCCACCAGCTAACTCGGGCCCGCCTGCGATGGACCCTCGTCTTTTCTTAATTATGAAAAATAAATTATATCTATAAATAGATCAAACAATTAATTTTTAGAAAAATAGGCACAAATTTATTTTAAGAACACACTATTTTTTTATTAATAATTTCGTATGCATATTTTGTTTGTAATAAAGGCTATTTCTAGATCTAATAGTAAACATTTTTATAAAAAAATAAAAATTGTTTAGATTAATACCCTTGATTCTCTCTTTCTCTATTAAATTTTATTATACGTATAACAATAAAAAAGATATATACAAACTTACGTGTTTGGCTTAAGTGAGAGAGCAACATTTACATAAATTTTCAATAATAAAATGAGAGATTTCCTATTATATTGCCATAATTGCTATATTCATTAGAAGAGAGGGAGGGTAGCACTAAATTTGTTGCTAAAATGAGTAAATGAATCTCTTTGACAGCATAGTAGTACCTATGATAGTATTTTCTACTTTAATTACTGACAAGAGGCTATTTACTTTGCCATAAAGTGAGTATTTTATTTAATTAAATTCTCTCTTTCTCTATACAATTAAAATGGTCATTTCGTTTCTCTCTTAATATATAATAGAATATAAAATTTTTATTGTCGATTTTAACTTGATAAAAATTTATATAGGCCTATATCAATATCTTCGTATATTGGATTTTCCAGTATGATAAGGTTTTAAAAATTAAATATTAATATATTTATGGCAATTTTGATACTGATTAGAGATCATGGTGTTGAAAAATTTTCCAATAGTTAAAGTTTTTGTAAATCCCAATTACTCGGACAACTCGTGGTCCTTGTAGCTAGAGGACGTGGGTCCCTTTGCTGAACTTAATTCAATTTAATTTCATTTAAATTAACATTGCAGGCGTCAGTAATTTGCTCTTTGATGATAAAACAATTTTTTTCATAAGTGATTCTTATTAAAATTTCCATTTAAATTTGTTATTATTTTACATTTTTCATTGCCATTTTGCAAGAAATTCTTTGATTTTTTGTTTTTAGGGGGGAGGAATAAAAGCTCAGATCCCCGCTCTGCTGAGCTGGAAGAGAAAAATTATTATATTTAAATTTCTACAACATTTAATAAAGATAATAATAAATGTTCCTCTTAAAATAAATAATAAAAAGATAATTCCTTTTAATTAATAGGTTAATGGATATTTGTATTTGTATTTCGCTGATGCAAATAAATGAATGAATGTTTGTCCAAAATTTAAGGGCCACTAAAAACAAATGCATTTCAAACATTTTTATAAGTTATATTTTACGAGGGGTCAAACTAAATTATATTACAATGTTTTTTTGAATAAAATTTTAAAATAGCATTTATAGTAAAACATACATAGGCCAAAACAATAAAAAAATACAAGTCTATTCTATTAAAAATCTATTTGAGATTTTATTTTATTTTTTTTATTTTTTTAATATAATTTTTACTTTCTCTTACCTCTATATATATGTTAATATTTAGAGAGAGAAAGTATTGGATTCATGTCAAAAATTCGATGTCGAGATTTTAATGGATCTTCACGTTTTGAGATCCCCTGAATCCAAAAAAAGTGGTTTTCGCGACATGGTCTGTCTGTGTGTGCCTGTGAATAAATAATCTCAGGGACTAAAAGAGCTACAAGGTTGAAATTATATATTTAAGTTAAGCACCCCTCCCAAGGGGTGAAAATAAGCTTTTGAACAAAATCGGCCAAAAAGTACTAGTACTTTACCGATGTACTTTTTCAGTTTTTTTGCGATTTTCTCAAAATTCGCCACAACCATTTTGTTTAAAATTCATAAATGAACTATTTATTAGATGATCTTTAAAAAGTATATCAGTGAAATCTTTCGTGAAAATCGTTTCAAGTACACTTTACTGATGTGGAAGCATTCGTAGCCCAGTGCCATCTATGAATCGCGTGGTCAAGTTTTGAACCTAAGTGCTAAGAGCAACTAAATATATCTCGACACAAAAAAGTGACAAGCACAGTACACAACTTTCTCTTGCCAAAGGGTAAGAGAAAGTTGTGTGTTGTGGGACCAGACACACCAGATTTTTTTATTATTCATTCTAGTGAGAGTCGGGATGGTGTGCGGGAATTGAGGATAGACGGAGCCAGCCCCTCTCCGCCTGGAGAGATATATCGACAAAGTATTGATAACTAGCTTGTTAACGAATTAGAAATTGTATAAATCTCTGAGAGGTATTGATTAAAAATAGAGGGGGGATTAAAACACTATTTTTAATTTAATTTTTAAAATTAAATCTATCATTTAATAGAATATTAAAATTTGATATATACTAGTCTAGTAATAGGGGGGGGGGGGGGTTACCCGTAACTTCGGATTACGTAACCCGTAATTTCGGATAAACCCCTGCGACATAAATAGGCAAGGTTATATCTTTTTAAGCAAGATATTGCATAACTAGCAGGCTCTCTTGATTGGTAGCGCCGCTGCCTCCCGTGGCGAGTAAGTCAACTTCTCGACTCCGAAAGTTGAACTCCATGATCTAGCTAGCAGTTGTGTTTCTATTAGTTTTTTTTTTCTATTAACAATTAGAATTCAAAGACACATAATTTTCAATTTACCCCAAAATAAAATAAATATTTTAAATTCTAAGTAATAACAGATTTCTCAATTTTGTTCATGGCTTAGACACGGAATAAAACTGGATTTTTCAATTTTAATGGGTGCTTTATAAAACGAGGTAACGTCAATAAGTAATAAATAAAAAAAGTTTTTTTATTTCATCTGTACCACGTTTACAACTTTCCTATCCAAGGCACTTGAATACAACTTTGATCTCAAATTCAGTGGCGTAGCGAGCTTAACTCGCGCCCGGGGTACAATACCTTTTTAGTGCCCCCCCCCCACATTCGAAAACCATATAATATTATATGTAAAATATTCAAAATTATTATATTACACTAAATTTAAAATATATTTTCCAGAAATCAATTATAATAAAAATAAAAATTATCCAGCAATTTTTTGTTTTGCGGACCATTTGGAGCCCCATTGTGGGTAGCGCCCGGGGCATGATGACCCCCCTTGTACCCCCCCTCGCTACGCCACTGCTCAAATTATTTCTGGCAATATAATTTAAAAAAAATCAGGTGTGACTGTCACACAGCAGACAACTTTCTCTTACCTTCGGTAATCGAAAGTTGTATTCTGGGCTTGTCATACCAGATTTTTTTTCGAGTCGACATATAATTAGTTTCCGCCGTTATATATATATATATATATATATTTTTGTAAAAAAAAAAACTCACTTTTTTTCCTATTCACACACACATACATACAGTATTTTCGGCAACTTAGGTCATATATATGGTAAGACTTTTTACGATAACCGTTATTATTAATATAATATTTATTGGGGTTCAGGCATTTCTATTTAAATCAAATCAAATTCAACTAACAACACCTAAGTTCATCACAACAAAATACTTCCGCAATTTAATTCAAATCATAATTGCTTGTGCAAATCCAATTTAAATTTCTATTTAAGCCATTTGGTACCCAAATGGCTTAAATAAAATCATCGGACTGCCTGGGGTCCGAACCCGCGACTTTTGGTATACGAGGTTAGAAAGCTAACCTCTACACCAAGCCCCGAGGACCGCCGATATATTAGAATTCAAGATGTAAAATTTATAAGTATGAATATAAATATTTATATTCTGTTACTATGGCAACCATTTCTCCTAACCTTCCTATGAAGTACAAGAGTAAAGTGGTCTTCAGAATATTTCAATGGCAAAATGAGAATATACATTTTAAAGAGCATCTAAAAAATAATTGATTTTTGAATTTTAATCAAAATCGTTGGAGCGAATTTTGAGAAAATAAAAAAAAAAACTGAAAAAGCCGATTTTGTTTAAAAGCTTATTTACACGCTTTCGGGGGGTGCCTAACTTAAATATAAAATTTCAACCTCGGAGCTCATTTCCTTCATAGTTAAAAATGTCCACACACATGCACACACAGACACACACAAGACCAATTTGCGGGACCCACTTTTTTGGACTCGGGGGACCTCAAAACATGTCCATCCATCTCGACCTCGAATTTTTGGCATGATCTCAATACTTTCTCTCTCTATATTTCATATACCTATAGGGTAAGAGAAAGTAAAAATTAACATTGGTATCTAAACTAAAAAAAATTTATTCTTGTAAATATTTTTTTTTCTTTCATTAATAAAACATTACAGTAATTATTTGATAAAGAATAGATAGGAAATAATTCCTCAAGTACATTTATTGATATTTCATTGTTCAGATATCAAGAACGTGCTTAATTTATAATCTGAATTATTTTGACACATGTCAATTTTCTCATAAGATATTAATCTCATACCTATTATACTAAAATATTAACTTAAATATTCCTTGGACTGAACTATTAATATTTATCGTTAGTTATTTTGAAATCATTTTAAGTTGACTTTTTTTTGATAATTATCAAGGAAACTTTTGACCGCCTACCTCTTAGAGGAAGAAGATATTATTATCATACTGTATTAACATTTCAACAATAATAAATGAGTCAGAATATCGTGATATTCATATCTAATAATAGACATATTTGAATTCTCAAAATAGCGATTGAATTATTTTTATTATTATTATTTATTATTATTACTATTATATTATTTTATTATTATTTGAACTCTCCAAGATCCAGGTGGATTTGGATTTGGATTTTATGATCTATTGCTCCTTCTCAGCCACCCGGGCCACACTTCTCGGCACTTCCAGGGTTACCCACTCGGAGTGATCCCCATTTTTAAGGCACTTAGGCCACCTCAAATTGGTCCCTTTGTGTCTGTGGAGTGAAATTTTCTTCCACTCTTCTATCCTGAGAGGAGAATTCGGCATTATTGAATTATTTGCGGCAAGCTGGATTCGAACTCTTCTGACACTTCAGATCCTCAATCCATAGCTTAGCCGGCTTGGCCACTTGCCTCCTCAAGATCTGCAGGTATTCATTAAAAAAAAAAAAATTTCTATTCAAAAAAAAAAAAAGAAAATTCAGGGTGGTTATAATTAAACTGACAGTATAACATGGTCTGTAACGATCATAAAAGTCTGACAATAATAAATTACGTTCATGAATTATGCTAAAAAATAATTGCTCCAGTTCTTCCCACCAGATATGATTATATATTCTTTTAGGTAGAAACTATGTCCTTCAGTTCGGTGTAATTCGTAGCGGTGCTTACTACATATTCTATACCAAGGATCTCAGGCAGACCGATGATTTTATTTAATTTGGATACCAAATGGCTTAAATAAAAATGCCTGGACCCCCCAATATATTCATAAATCGTTATCGTAAAAAGTCTTAAATGGCCTAAGTTGCCGTCCAGTCACACCAGATTTTTTTCAAAAAAAAAAGAAAAAAGTTAGAAATTTACAAACATTCAGCGTGGCTTCTCAACATATTAAAATTTTAGTTAAAATTAGTAGTTGCTAGAATTATATCCAGTGAATTCTCTCACACGGATTTTTCTAAATTAATTGGCTACTAATTAATTTAGAAAAAATAGAGCTGGTATAGATATCTAACTCTCTGGAGACTTGTACAGTACAAGATGATCACGCAAGAAATTGTAAATTTTAAGTACCCACTGTAAGAGGCACAATTCATAGATAGGGTGAGAATTTTCTAAAACAAATAAATAAATAAATAGTGATAGAATCAAAAAGACCTTAAGAAAACTGTCCATGTCTTGTAATGTATGTAAAATGTGTTGGATAATTTTTTTTAGGATTCGTCATAATTTGTGGCTTTTCATTTCACGTTCGGCATTGAAATTATTTTTTGGAGCCCTCGGGGCATGGCGTAGAGGTTAGCGTGCTAACATCATATACCCAACGTCGCGGGTTCGGACCCCAGGCAGTCCGATGATTTTATTTAAGCCACTAGGATACCAAATGACTTAAATAAGAATGCCTGGACCCCATATATGAATATTTATCAATAACGGATATCGTTTAAAGTCTTATATGGCCTGAGTTGCCGAAAAGACAGTGTGAATGTGTGTGTGAGTGTGAGTGTGAATGAGAAAAAAGTGTGTTTTTTTTTTTTTATTATTTTTTGGCATAATTGCATAAGAGCAAAACTTCTTTAATACTTTCAGTTAAATTATAATCACTTTTGGAGTTTATCTTCACAGTCCTTCAAAATACTCCAAAAAGGCTTAACCACTATATTTTACAACTTCCACTCTTTCAAAAAAAAAAAAAAAAATCCGGCGTAATATAAATTCCCCTGTCGATTTTAACTAGTTGATCAATTAAAAACTAATCATCAATTAACAGTAATTAGCAATTAGTCTAATTAATAATATATGTATCTATCGATATCAACGTGAAAAAGATTGGAAATAGATTATTGATCTCTTTTTTCTCTCTCTTTTAAATTTAACGTTGTATTTGCAAATGAAACATTCCTATTTTTAATTATAGATAGATAAAAAAATGTTTTTGACGCTGCCTACAGATGGAACATGCTCCAATTTTATATTAAATAAAAATTCCAACTAATTTTATTATTTTTATCTCTTTTTTTTTTTTTGTACATTTTTTTTTATCTAATATAATTATTAATTTATATAAATTTTGTTTTAAAATATTAAATATTGAAGTTTTTTTTTTTTTTACAACTACTATTTTAACATCATAAAATGAATGTATTTAATTTTAACATTCACACACCACACACACACACACAGTCTTTTCGGCAACTCAGGCCATTTAAGACTTTAGAATATAACCGTTGTAATTAATATATATATTGGGGGTTCAGGCATTTCTATTTAAGCCATCTGGTATCCAAATGGCTTAAATAAAATCATCGGACTGCCTGGGTCCGAACCAGCGACTTTTGGTATAGGAGGTAGGCACGCTACCTATTACGCCAAACTCGGGGGCGATGTAAAATTTATAAACATGCGAGAATATTTATATTTTGTTACCATGGCAACCAATTCTCCTATCTTTCTATGAAGTACAAGAGTAAAGTGTGCTTCAAAAGATTTCAAGGGCAAAATGAGAATATACTACATTTTAATGAGCTTCTAAAAATTTAATTGATTTTTGAATATTAATCAAAATCGATGGAGCGAATTTTGAGAAAATCGAAAAAACTGAAAAAGTGCATTAGTAAAGCACTAATTCTCTGCGAAAACCACTTTATTGGATTCAGGAGACCTCAGAACGTGTATATCCATCAAAAAATCTCGTCATCCGATTTTTTTTTTTTTTTATTAAAAAAACATTCACACTTTTTTCTCAATCACACTCACACACAAATTCACACAGTCTTTTCGGCAACTCAGGCCATTTAAGACTTTAGACGATAACCGTTGTAATTAATATACATATTGGGGGTTCAGGCATTTCTATTTAAGCCATCTGGTATCCAAATGGCTTAAATAAAATCATCGGACTGCCTGGGTCCGAACCCGCGACGTTTGGTATAGGAGGTAGGCACGCTACCTACTACGCCAAACTCGGGGGCCATCCGATTTTGACATGAATCCAATACTTTCTCTCTATATATTAACATATGGAGGATTCAGAATACAAGTGAACCAACTCCACTTTATTTACTTTTGAGCTACAGAGGTTTAAAGTTAAAGCTTCATAACAAAATTACCTGTTAAAATTTTTTAAAAGTCAAGCCAAGCCGATAGTTTCAGAACTAGGACTTGGTTCATTATTACACAGAAATTGTACATAGTTAGTGCATGTTATAGCGTTGCTAATTCTAAAATGACAAAAAGTTGACTTAGTTCACTTGTATTCAGATATCCTCCATATACCGGTATAGGTAAGAAAAAGTAAAAATGAAGAAATTATTCTAATTAATCTCAATTTTCATAACTTTGTGTATAAAACCGTAATAAAATATAATTGGCAAAAAAATTGCTGAAATTTTATAGTTGGATTATTTATCTTGTCTTTTCCAATTACCGTTTACTCAGGGTTCTGTTTTATAAAGGGTTATAAATTTGCGTAGCCGATGGCACACCAACACAGCGCAAGCAGGTATTGGCCGGCGAATGCTCTGCTCTGCTCTTACCATGTAACTGTTACAACGAGTTACAATGTGCCTCGGAATACAATCCTAGCGAATTAATGCCGTGTCGATAAAACCGCAGCTCTCGGTTCCATATAAATAGCCGAAAAGCCGCAGATCGATAAATAGATATCAGCCTAGAGGAAACGCCAGCTCCATATTAGATCAATTGCCTCTGAATTAAACTTTTAAGTTGGAGTCTATTACCTTTCTATTTATTATAAGATGCAAGGGAGATGGACATTTATTTTCTTCCCAATATGATCAATATAGAGTGTCAGAGTGAGAAATTATTTAATATTAAAAATAGAAGTAGGTACAGTGAGTGATAAAGTTAAAGCACACTTTGAAGTCTACTGGCTATGTTGACTAAAGGCTTAAATCTTTCTAAAAGGTAGCCTTAAAATCGATTTCCCAGTGCAATTTTTTACTTTCTCATACCGATATGTATATGTTAATATATACATATACCGGTATATAGAGGTAGAGAGAAAGTATTGGATTCATGTCAAAAATTCGATGTCAAAATTTTGATGGGAGGTCCCCTGATTCCAAAAAAGTGGTTGTGTCTGTCTGTGAACAAAATATCTCAAGAATGAAAAGAGCTAGGAGGTTGAAATTTTATATTTAAGTTAGATACCACCCCTGGGACATGACACGAAGCTTTTGAACAAAATCGGCTAAAAAGTACTAGTACTTTACTGATGTACTTTTTCAGTTTTTTTTCGATTTTCTCAAAATTCGCGCTAACCATTTTGATTAAAATTCAAAAATCAATTATTTATTAGATGCTCTTTAAAATGTATATTCTCATTTTGTCCTTGAAATCTTTTGAAGCACACTTTACTTTTGTACTTCATAGGAAAGATAAGCGAAATGGTTGCCATGGTAACAAAATGTAAATATTTTCCCATATTTGTAAAATTTTACATCTTGAATTCTAATATATCGGCCATAATTAAATATATGCCGAGTCAAAAAATCTGGTGTGACTGGTCCCACAAAGCACAACTTTCTCTTACCAAAGGTGGAGAAAGTTGTGTGTGGTGCCAGTCACACTAGATTTTTTAAATGTCTTTTCAGCATCTTAGGCCCATATAAACTTTTTAACGATACTCTAATTATTTATTACGATATATGTGTGGGTCCAGGCACATTTATTATTTGGTATCCAAATGATTTAAATAAATTTTCATTCGACTGCCTGGAATCCGAGCCAACCATCCTAACCTTTCCGATACAGGGGGGAGGGTGGCCTGTGCAATTTTAGAAATTATAATAAAATTAGAATATTTATTTAAGGCCATTTAGACCTCCTATTTAATTTAGGCCTATTTGTTTGGTAGGCATTTCAATTGAAAGGAATTTCCCGTCTGGGACGGGATGAATGCGAACCCTCGACATTTAGCATCAGAAGCTAATTCATTACTTCTTGACTTTCATGTATTAGTATGTAAAATCACTTCTGATGATGACAAGAAATTGTCGAAATACGTATCAAGTGTGTTAATTTTATAATTAATAAAACCTTTGAAACAAATAACCTAGTGTTAATTTGTACATTTAATTTTTTTTTTTTTTTTTTTTTTTTTTTTTTTTTTTTTTTTTTTTTCATTTATTTGGCTTTCGGCCAGAAGCCATACCAAAACCATTTAATTTTAAAATAGAGAATGTTTCAACAAGAACAAAAGTTTAAATCTTACTAATTCTGAGACGCAGGTTGTGTGCAATATTTTTATTTACTCATTATAACGTTATTTTAATTTTAGGCTATTCATCTTGGCCTGTTTTATTTAAGGTCTTTTTAGGCATCGGAGGCTATTAAGACCCCGTTCCTATTTACTTCAATTGATTCGTAGCCAAATAAATTTGTGCTGCATGAGACGGGTTGCGAACTCTCCAGACCACAGTTAACGGTTGCCTACTCTCTAGGCGTGTTTTAACTTGATCACTCATTGGACCCATCACCACATCCCTTACCTTAGGTAAGAAACCATTCGTGGCAACTCAAAATGCTTATTATTGAGAACAAAGATATTTAGAAATTACTGATAGTTTTTATTCAAATAATTGATAGAATTTCTAAGGCCTAATAAAAGTTTAGTTTTCTTTATCAATTTGTTAGATAATTAACTACAAAATATTGTTTTACATATTTAATATCATGTTTACAATAATGATTTTATGTGTTATTTTTTTTCCCAAGGGCAATCAGATTATAATCAATTATGCCCTTTAATGTGTCAAAGTATTAATTCTTCAGAGTTTTTGTCAATAGAATAATTTAATTTATAGATTATTTTCATTGATTAATGCAAATCAATTTGGGGAAAGGGAAAAATGGGAATATTCTACTCTATAGATGGGTTTAATATTAATATTTAAAATCGAGTTAAAGTGGATTCGATGCTTTTTTGGGAAACGCCCACAAATAAACAAACGAAAGTGGAGAAACCTTTCAGTGTATTAAAAAAAAAACTTTTTCATTTAATTTTATTATTTTTAAAGTTTATTTAATACATTTAAGGAATATTTAAAATAAAACAAGAGAACATTCATGTAAATTTGTTAAAAAAATGTTCCCTGTTTTTGAGGCTAGGGTCCAAAGGGGGATTTATGAGTTAGAGTTGATAACCACAACTTGACAGTGATAAAATTTGGATTCTCCAGTGGCCCAAACAGGGGGCTTATGATTTTTCTTCTGTTTGACTTTAGACAGGATCCTTTGGTTAAGGTGGGGGTGCTGTTACGCGAAACTGTTATGCATGTTTATCCCGATAAGATGGCGTTATGTGTCTTAAAAAGTAAGCCAAAAAAGCCATCTATTACGAAAAGTTGCCAAGAGATGTCAGCATGGTAGCTAATAATTTAATGCATTTGGTTGATTTTCATTGATCTTTAAGAATGAATACTTTATGAATGTTATTATATATTATGTATCTTTTATACAATAAAAGCATAAAAATATATAAATATAAGCTAATAGGGTACAGGCTATTAGACCTACCAAATTGGCGTTGGCACCTACGAACGTTTACCTTGTAAGATCAGAGATATTTGAAAAATAGAAATTTCTGCTAGTTATAAAAATATACAATACAAATTTGAAACTTTTGAAAGAATTTTGCAAATAAATCAAAAAGATATTTTTCACAAGAAATTTGAATTTGTCAACAGAGATTTTAAGATTTAAACATAATTTAGGACAGGAGAGAGATCCCCTTTAAAAGGGAGTCCCATTACAGAGGTAATAGCGTCGGCAAGGAATTCAGGCGGCCAGTCAGGTCTCATCAGTGTCACCTTGCCCCACTCGAAACCCTCTTGAAAACCGAGAAAAAAATCCCGCTTTGCTATTTTTGCCTGCCTCCCTCTTTCTTTTTCTACAATTCACTCCCTCTCTCTCTCTCTCTGTTCTTGGTTTTTAGTTCGCATTTCTCACAATTGCAAACTTATGCCACTTGGATGACTCCCCCCCTCCCCTCCCTCTTTCTTTCCCCCTTAAAGAAGAACGAAAAAGAAAACTTTTGATATTGTTTTTCAACCACCTCCTTTTTTTTACATTCTAAGTCGGTAGCAGACAGAAACTCTTTTTTATACAAGTGGGGAGAAATATTTATATTATAATTTTAATAAATGTGTATTTGGGATTAAGATTTCTATTGATTAAATAACTTTGGACCGAAACGTCCCGAATCTTTGGAAGTTTCAT
This sequence comes from Euborellia annulipes, assembly GCA_023213315.1. Lineage (NCBI taxonomy): Eukaryota > Metazoa > Arthropoda > Insecta > Dermaptera > Anisolabididae > Euborellia > Euborellia annulipes. The sequence goes on from JAKCPI010008402.1 coordinate 67,462, forward strand.
TGATTTAGAGACACTTCCTCATACTTTTTTCTCATTCACACAGTCTTTGGTATCCAAATGGCTTAAATAAAATCATCGGACTGCCTGGGATCCGAACCCTCAACCCTTGGTATACAAGGCAGGCGCGCTACCAACTTCGCCAAGCCCGAGGGCTTAAATAAAATCATCGGACTGCCTGGAATCCGAACCCTCAACCCTTGGTATACAAGGCAGGCGCGCTACCAACTTCGCCAAGCCCGAGGGCTATACTTCGGTTATTGAAGAAATAATGCGAAGCCCACACTGAATTTTTTAAATAAATGTATTCCTATGAATACTTTTTTTTTTTATGTATATATGTAATATATATATGAGAGAAAGTATTGTTCATGTCAAAAATTCGATGTCGAGATTTTGATGGATCTTTACGTTTGAGGTCCCCTGAATCAAAAAAGTGGTCGGACATGGTCTGTCTGTGGGTGGGTGGGTGTGTGGGTGTGTGGGTGGGTGGGTGGGTGGGTGTGTGTGTCTGTGTTCAATTTTAAATGAAGGAATTGAGCTATGAGGCTGAAATTTTATATTTAAGTTAATCACCCCCGGGACCGGAAAAATAAGCTTAATCAAAATCGCCCAAAGACTACTAGTACTTTACTGATGTACTTTTTCAGTTTTTTTCGATTTTCTCAAAATTCGCTCAACGATTTTGATTAAAATTCAAAAATCAATTATTTTTTAGATGCTCTTTCAAATGTATATTCTCGTTTTGCCCTCAAAATTGTTTGAAGCACAATTTACTCTTGTGCTTCATAGGAAAGATAGGAGAAATGGTTGCCATGGTAACAAAATATAAATATTTTCCCATACTTATAAATTTTACATCTGAATTCAAATATTCCCTACTACCGGGAACTAAATACATGTCGACACAAAAATCTGGTGTGACAAGCACAGAACACAACTTTCGATTACCGAAGGTAAGAGAAAGTTGTGTGCTGTGCAGGTCACACCAGATTTTTTATAACTATAATTCTAATTTTAGTTAATATTGTTAGATAGGTGAAGTGGAAAGAGGGAGGAAGGAAAGAGAAAAATAGGGGAAAGAAAGAAGGAGAAAATGACGAAATGTAGTGAGTGAGTTTGTAGGCTCTATAAGAATTTTATTTTTTATTCTACTTTATATTTTAGCGTTGCTGATGAAGTCTTGTATTTGAGGCAAAAACGTCCCCAGTTCCAATTCAATTAGAAATTAAACGGAGGGAAGGGAAGAAATTTGATCCCAAATCGTCTTTTTTTCTGCCCTTCTTACGGTGGTGCAATTATAATAGAAAAGTGTCGTGCAATAAAATTAAATATTATATCTATACCTGCGTTTCTCACATTTTTATTTCCCTTTATTCTTATTTATCTCAAATTCTTTTCGCTCTTTTTTATCATCATAAATCAATTCCTATTCTAAATGACCTTTGACAAATTATTACTTTACATATAGGCCTATAGTATACACAAATTGTAAGATTTTACGTTTTTTTTTTATCGGAAACGTTCATAAATCTCAAATTTTACATTGGAAAAAATTCAACAAAGGAAATAGGAAAAATAAATTACCTCTAAACATTTTCATTTCTTTTCTCTCCTTTTTTTTTCTTTTTATCGATTCTTTAAATCAAAATAAATATTTTATTATCGCATTAAAGAAATTACTAACATTATATTCTTTTTTCAAATAAACTAAGATTAGATTACATTTTTTTTTCCAATATGTTCACTTAAAGCCTTGCTATTATTTAATAAACGTTAGATGAGGGACTCTAGAATTGGAAATAAAATTGTTTTTTAAAGCAGGTTCAGTTAGAGCAATTCTTTTGAATGTCTGATTACTTTAGCAATTATTAAATGATAAAGTGTAATAAGTGAAATGAGCAGAATGCATCTGGAGATTTCAAATCTCTATCTTGATTCGTATGCTAAGAAATTCAAACTAATAGCTAGGAATTTTTAAAGATAACACAGGCTCGACATTCAGGGGTGAATATTTCGCCTTTGCATCAGATTTTAATCTAATAACCCCATTTGAAATGGAGGAGAGGAAGGGGGGGTGCTATGCTCTATTCTGATAAAAAGTATATGAGGGGATCACGGTTTATTCCTCTCGTTTCATAGGCCTAATTCATTTATACTTAAGAAGAAAAGAAAGAAACAATTTAAATTTTGGGCCTCTTAAATTCTCATTTACAAAACATATTGTTCAATTTATTTATTTTTAATAATATGTTGATAAATAGAGAAAAAAGTGCTAAGACATGGCAAGAATCCTCCTCTTGAATAATTTTCTTTGTTGAATTGGTTTGTATCTAATGATAGACTACAAACCATCCATCAGTCACCTTGGAGAGTATAAAAATGTAGAGTTGTCAAATTTACATAATATATGTAAATCATTTATCTTATAATAGTCAAGAGTTAATATATTATAGTGTACAGTAGTTTTTCTGACGAGTTAACAGCTTGTTTGAGAGTTTTATTTATATAGAGCTTTTTTCCTTTGGCTGTACATTCATTCATACATCTGAATAATAATATGTAGGGTGAATTTATGCAGTTAATTTGAATGGATACAATATTAATAAAAAAATAAAAACACTTGGTTCTTCTTCTATGTAACACATCACTCAAAAAGTCTAACTAATTGTAAGAAAAGTAATTTTTTTTTTTTTAGAAATTCCACTTTATTCATCAACATACTCTACTTCATTCATTGGAACGCTCCTCTAACTTTTCGATGCCCTTTATGTAAAAAGATTTGTCTTTGCTCTCAAAATAGGCCTCAGTTTCGACAATCTCTCCTTCACTTGAGCCAAATTTCTTTGAGCATCTTTGAGTCTGAAAAAGCCAGTAGACGCTGAGGGTCAAATCTGGAGAGTACGGTGGGTGGAGAAGCAATTCAAAATCCAATTCGACTTGTGACACGGGGCTTTGTCCTCATTGTCTTGAAAATTACAAACCTGGGGTCACTAAAACGACTGTAACCTCTAAGCTAACGATCAGAATGCCATGAAATTTTGGCACTTACTGTTTGAAGGTTGGTTCTATCCGGAAATCACGTGGGTCTGTCAACAATGTTGCCATCTATTGATTTATTGAGGGAGGTGTTAAGTTTTGCCTATGAACGTTTCGATCTCTTCTTACGATCTGCATCAGGATACGATTTGGAGTAAAGCAAGCATTTCCACTTTGAAGTTAAAACTTTTAGAGAGGTTCACGAATAAATTTGGGTTTTTTTTTACAACTGCTGATTGTTTCCAATGAGTTTTTTAATACCTAATATTTCAAAGGCACTGGAAGCTCTTCTTCATCAGAGGTTTTACTTCAAACAATAACTTTTGATTTTGTTAGAAAATATTATTGCAATCTTAAAGATCTATTGGCTCCTCGTATCACAAGGTCCCAAAACGTTAGGCCCTATACATCACAGAAAAACTGAATTAAGTGAATGAGATAATTTAAATCAATTTTGAGTTTTTTGTTTTTTTTACAAAAAAAACTTCTTGTATATTTTCTAAAAAAAAAAAAAAAAAAAAAAAAAACTTGTATATTTTCTATAAAAATAAAAAAACCTCTGATGAAGAAGAGCCTCCAGAGTATTCGAAATATAAAACCACCAATCTGCAGTTGAATTTTCATCACCTCGGCGTTCACTCACAAATCGTCGTTTTTTCATTTATTCAATGTCTTTTTCGGCATCTGGGGCCATTTAAATCAATTTAATTTTCTGCCTCCATTTTTCTAAATGTGGTTATTTTAATTTAATACAAATGAAATAAATATATTATTACCGTGTCCCCTTTTTATTTATTTAAAGGGAAGAGACTTTTTTTATTGATTTGAGTCCTCTATATTTGAATCAAAAACCATCCATTGGATTAAAGGTAATATTAGAAAGGATAAGCAAATGTTATTATATTAAGCTTTTTTTTATTTTCTTTCTCTAATCTTATGTTAATTTCATTTATTTTTTTTTTTTTTTTTGCTATGAAATATAAAAACATGAAAATTATCTTCAATTGCTATTTCTGTGTTTGCGATACTAAAAAAATTTTCTCTTGGTCGTTAGTTGTATGCTATTTTTTTAAGCTTCGAGATGCAATTTCGAAAGCCAACCCTCTCCCTTATATTGAGAGTAGAGAAGGAGGGATGAAAACATTTAACGTTATTCTTTAAAAGAATCTTGTATATGTGTGTGTATTTTTTTTTTTTTTTTTATTCAACACTGAAATGGTCGTCGGTTCCGTTTTTCTCTTTTTTAATGTCGCTGCTTGATACCTAACTAGCCTAATGCTAATTATCTAATTAGCGAATTAGATGAGGGGAAAGAGAGACCCCAATTCAATGGTTCCAACAAAAAAAAAAAAAAAGCAGAGAGAGGTAGCAAAAACGTTATTCGTGCTTATTTACATTTGAATTGAACCAAATATCCGGATCGATTCCAATATCAATGACTTGTTTTCTTTATATAAACACAAATTTTTTTTTTTACCTTTCTTAACAATATCTTTTTTATTTTCTCTTATCTATATATGTTAGTAAGCTTATAGAGAGAGAAAGTATTGCATTCATTCAAAAAAAAAAAAAGATTTTGATGGAAATACATGTTTTAAGGCTCCCTGAGTTAAAAAATAGCTGTAAACAAAATATCTCAAGAACGAAAAGAATACGAAGTTTAAGTTAGGTACCCCCCTGGCACGCAGCACGGAGATTTTGAATAAAATCAACCAAAGAGTACTAATACTTTACTGCAGTGGCTTCATTTAAGCCTTTTCTTGAGGGGGAGGCGCAAACTTTTTTTTTTCTTAAAATTTACTTACAAATAGGTATCTAAAATTTGGCCAAAAGATATTTAATTCAAATTATTTTTTATCGTTTATATCCCCGTAGGTTATTTTGAAATATTTTATTTAGAACAATATAAAATTTAAAAAGGTTCAGAACCCTTTGGGGTGGGGAGGGGAAGAATGCCCACCTACCTCCCCCAAATGATGCCACGGCTTTACTAATGTACTTTTAAAGTAATTTTTTGGTTGTTCCAAAATTGGGTTTAACGTTTTTCTTTAAAAATTTATTTTTTTAGATTTTCTTTATAATGTTTATTCTCATTTGGCATTCAAAATTGTTTGAAGCACAGTTTACTTTTGTGTTTATAGGAATGAATTATAAAGAAATAGTTGCAATGATAACAAAATATAAATATTTTTCCAAGTTTTTTTTAATTGCTGGAAACTAAATATTTGACATGTCCCCACAATTGTTGCCGTTAAGTGATGTCAAGCGAAAAGAATATGGTAGCCCCGAGTAATCAGCGTGTGGAACGTCCTCCGATAGCTATTGGTACTTTGTATTTAAAATATATGTAAAAAATTCAAAAACCCCTAAATGGTCTGTCTTAGTAGCCGAAAAGAGTAAAAATAAAAGAAAAAAAATAACCAATGGAATACGTGGCTGTTGATTTATAGAAAAGGAAGGGAATAGGTGCAGCCAAAAAATTAATGCCTCCGATTTTCAACAATTACCGAGACGTTTCGGGGAAAACTTAATTCCTTTTGTATAAAAAAAAAAATGAGAGGAATTTAGATATACCAGTTATGGGAATAATTAAAATAATAAGGAATTTTTAAAAAATTATTTAAGATTAAAAGATTAAATAATTTTTTAAAAATTCGTTATTATTTTAATTATTCTCATAACTTCAAACAAAATAACGAAAAAATGGAGAACTTCATCAAGAATGTTAGATATATTACTGTGCAGTATAACTGTGATCAAGTATTGGAAAAGGTGATGAAATAATGAGAATTACTGCACCTTATAATGAGTAAAAGAATTAGATTTTCGGTTTAACTGTGGTTTATTTGCAAAAATTACAACGTTTCGGCCACTCATTCTGTGGCCTTCTTCAGGTACAATTCAGCTAAGATTACAAAGGTTGTTACATCTGTGACAATCTCGATAATGACTATCAAGCAGCTCTGAGAATGGTCCGAACCCTGGATCGCAAAGTCTACTCTTTTGATTAAATTGTTAAATGAAAGAATAATAATTGCCAAAAAATATGAGATTTGAAAGTGATTAATCTCCTCTAACTTTAAAATATATAAAAATTGAAGAGAGTAAAAATCCCTTAAATGCACCTCTATTTTTTAAAATTAGACTACTAGAAAGTCGATTTTCTTTTATCTAAGTTTGAGTAAACTTTGACAACCGGGCGTAATAAATTAAGTAAATTAATTAATTAGAAATCCAAATAGTCTATTGAGATTGTAAATGAGATTCCTGACGGATGCCAAGACGGTTTTATACGCACTCGGCTCCTACAGCATCCTAATCATATTAGAGTGATATTGTCATCCATCCTACCCGGGGCTCAGGTGTGTAGGTAGGAGAATAACTCTCTCTCTAAAGGAGGTAATATTGATATGCCAAGAATTTATTTTCAAATATACATATTAATAAATTAATAAAAATTCAATTTTTTTTTTATTATTTACTCCTCAATTGTATAGCTTTCATTTTATTTTTACTATTGAAGTTGTCTGAGGTTTCACAATTGAATACAGAGAAAAGTCAGTCAGGGAAAATCAGATAAAACAACTCTGATGCAAATTAATTTGTTTTATTTCAATTAACTTTTTTTTTAACAAACTTCTCAAAGTCATCAGTCTAACGAGTTGGTGAACTAACTAATTGGAGATTTTATAATTGGTTTATATAAACCAAGGACGGATACAAGGAGGGTAGAAGGGATAACTACACCCCTCCACCGAATTTCGAGAAAAAATTCTATATTGTAATAGATTTTCAAAATATTTAATTTATAAAGATTACAAGTTTGTCTCGTTCAGAGGTGAATTTGTATATTTAAAAAAAAAACTTTAGAACTTTTTTACTTTTCCGTAATTATGCCTCCTAGCAAAATGAATTTAAATAAGTACCTACAATAGATGATATAGGTTTTATAGATAAATTGATGTATTTATATTGACTTGGAAGCAATGCCTTCTGGAATCTACAAAAAGTACAATTATATTTACAAATAAATATTGTCTTTCCTCTTTTCTTTCAAAATTTCCTTCCCTTTAAAACAATACTACATATTTTACAAATAAAAAATTAAAAATTAACTACAAATTCTGTACATAAACATAGGCCTATATATCTTTTCTTTTTCATTTTTTTCATGAAATTACACGAAATCACAAGAAATCCTCAATCTTGCCCATCATCAGCGCCCCTTCTCACCCAACAAATAGAATAACGCAGATTTTGAGGGATTAAAAAATAAAGTGCCATTTTTTCGGAAACGTCTTTTTCCGCCAAAGAGGCTTTATTGCATTTTTTTTTTAAATTAAAGTCTTTTTTCAGCATAGGAGGCTATTTGGGCCATTTAATTCAAATGATTGTTAGCCAATAGAATTAAAATCAATTTTTAGATGGAAGATTTTATAACTTGAATAACTTATTTTCAATCAATTTCTATCAAAATTGTAAATCATTTAATTATCTTCTCACTTGGTCTCTTTTTACTCGATCTTTGTCAAGTCTCCCGGTACGGGGTCGGCGTTGGCAAATTGGCCAAGTTGGCTACACATATTAAATTCACTTTTGAAATGTCATCCATTCCTCCGATTCAACTCTTAATATAAAGTAAATCTAAAAAAAGGAATTTTAAAATTACCACAATATATTCTCAAAAAAATAATAGTACCAGTCGATACCAAATAAGAACAGCAGGTTTCATTGGTATGAATGGAATTGGTTTTAATTATTTTATGATTAGCCCATAGGCGTAGCCAGAAATTTTCGATGGGGGGGTTCAGGATGATTTCTCCCCCCTCCCCCTCCCTGACTAATAGGCCAGTATAAGGTGTCTAATGAAATATATATATGACTAGCCAATCCGCACTCCTAGACCCCTTCGGATTGGCTCGGGCCCGCCCTTTCTTGAATAAGTGCCCAAATTTTCATTCATCTCTTTTCAGGCAATAAAAAATGCAACCCTCACATCCCTAAAATAGCGGAGTTTCTGTGCTTGTTTCTCTTGATCAGAGTTCTATCTCAGATCTCTTTAAAAAAAAATAAAAAATCTGGTGTGACTGGCGCACAGCACACAACTTTCTCTTACCTTCGGTAATCGAAAGTTGTGTACTGTGCTTGTCACACCAGATTTTTTGTGTCGACATGTATTTAGTTTCCGACAGTAGGGTACAATTGAATTCAAGATGTAAAATTTATAAGTATGGGAAAATATTTATATTTTGATACCATGGCAACCATTTCTCATATCTTTTCTATGGAGTACAAGAGTAAAGTGGTCTTCAGAAGATTTCAATCACAAAATGAGAATATACATTTTATAGAGAATCTAAAAAATAATTGATTTTTGAATTTTAAAAAAATCGTTGGAGCAAATTTTGAGAAAATCGAAAAAAACTGAAAAAGTGAATCAGTAAAGTGCTAGTACTTTTTGGTCGATTTTGTTCAAAAGCTTCGTGTCACGTCCCATGGGGGGTGCCTAACTTAAATATAAAATTTCAACTTCCTAGCTCTTTTCGTTCTTGAGATATTTTGTTCACAGACACACACACAGACAGACAGACACACACACAAACAGACCATGTCGCAAAAACCACTTTTTTGGATTCAGGGGACCTCAAAACGTGAAGATCCATCAAAAATCTCGACATCGAATTTTTGACATGAATCCAATACTTTCTCTCTATATACTAGACGAGCGCCGCCTTCGGCGGGGCTTTGCGCCTAGCGGGGCTGCGCCCCCTGGACCCCCCCTTGCTCGCCTTCATTGAAAATTGTGGATTTCTATAAAACATATACATATATACATACCGGTGCATACAAACATTTTTTTTCCCTTTTCATTTTTATAATATAGAGATTATTTTAACGGTTAATTATTCATGAACTTAAGATTTTTTGTGAATTATATCCTTTCCGGGACTTTCCCGATACACAAACAAAAAATTTACGCCGATATTTTAGAATTCAAAATGTAAATAAATAAAAAAATCGTAAACATGGGTAAATATTTATATTTTGTTACCATGGCAACTATTTCTCCTAATTTTATTTTTTTCTTATTTTAACGGTTAATTACTCATTAACTTATTGGTATTTGTGAATTAAAACCTGTCCGGGATTCTCACAAACATACACAGAAAATTTCATCATAATTGGTTCAGTCGTTTAGGAGGAGTTCAGTCACATACACACGTACAGAAGAATTATATATATAAAGATTACATATATACATAGGTAAGAGAAAGTAAAAATTTAATTATATAATAATTTTTATTATTTTTCATTTGAGGGATTTAATCAATTTTAGCAGGCTTCAATTTTTTATAAAGCAAGACAAAAATCAATTCTTTTCAATGGGAAAATTCTGAATTTTCTTGAATTTTTTGTATTTTTTTTTTTAAACTAGAGAAAATTATTATATTTTTTTACTTTCTCTTACCCTATATATGAAATATATATAGAGAGAAAGTATTGTTTGTATTACAGAGCTTAAATATCTAGTCATGGCTTGGGTCCAATGGGGGGGGGGGTTTGAACCCCCAAAACCCCCCCCCCGTGGCTACGCCTATGGATTAGCCTATATGGAACCAGAGTATTTTGGATAAGCTTTTATGACATGAGACAAGTATTTGCTTAAAATAATTTGCCTATTTAAGGACGACAGGAATTAACATTTAGGATGATAAATGATTCACAGGAGGAAAGTTTAAAAAATAAAAATAAAAATGATTTATCACTCATCAATCGATTATAATAAACATAGGCGTCGGAACTGGGGGGGGCAAGGGTACATTGCCCCCCCCCCTGGCATCCTTCAGGGGGGGCAGAGGGGGCAAAGTCTTCTTTTATTTCATTTATTTTTAAAAAAGGATATATTTTTACTTTTGAAAAATAAAATCTTCTAAATTAAAAAAAAATTAAAAGAGTAAGAAATTCATTTTTTTTTTTTAATTTTTTCCAAAAATTTTTGATAAAATCACTAGCAAATTTTTTAAAATTTTAATTTTATTAAAATTGTGATTTTATTTAAAATTTTTAAAGTTTTATAGTAGATTTGTTTTTGTTTTATACTATTTGAACATATTAAATTATTCGACCTCGAAATACTAGAGTCTTCAAGTAAATGTAAAAATGGTTAAAACGTTGCTATACTGCCATGTCAAACGACCTGACGAATTGACATCATTTTTGTCCTGATGAAGAGTGCGATCGGCACTCGAAACGTCGACAAAAAATAGATTTTTGTTTTATTTTTCGCCTTGGCTGCCCTTGCAACGCATCCTCATATCATAATATCCAGCCATCAAGAAACAACTATTTAAATTATTTTAATTTTCTAAAAAAAAATTTTTGCCCCCCCCCCCGATTCAAATTCGTTCCGGCGCCCCTGATAATAAATAACTTAACAATTTATTATTTAAAAGTATTATAAAATATTGATTTTTGATAAGTAAGCCTATTTCTAAAGTAAAGAGAACCTTAAGGGCCACCAGGACTTATTTTGTGTGTATTAAATAATGTTAACGGCCCTCGGGGCATGGCGTAGAGGTTAGCGTGCTAACCTCATATACCAAACGTCGCGGGTTCGGACCCCAGGCAGTCCGATGATTTTATTTAAGCCAATTGGATACCAAATGGCTTAAATAAGAATGCCTGGACCCCATATATGTATATTTATTAATAACGGATATCGTAAAAAGTCTTATATGGCCTGAGTTGCCGAAAAGACTGTGTGAATGTGTGTGTGAGTGTGAGTGTGAATGAGAAAAAAGTGTGAATGTTTAAAAAAAAAAAAAAAAAAAAAATAATAATGTTAACTCATTAACTTAAGGACTTTATTATATTTGAAAAATTTTCAAAAACATTTTTCTCTTTAATAAAGGATATTAAAAAAAAAAAAAAAAAATTAACAAAATAGCCAGGCAGGTTTTTAGTTTGGACATTTGAGAAGATAACAATCATTCGACATCCGATATTTTTTACTGTAGGCCTATATTGAAAAAGGGTATTAACTTTCGAATTAAGCTTAAATGCAAAATGTCAAATCAGTTGATTTAAAAATCGTTTGAAAGACAATCAGGTCTATTCTCTAAAACAGATGTTAAAATTTAAAATAAACAAATGGGTGTTAAAAAGTAATGTAAAAACAATCAGCGTCAAAAAAATGCTATTTTCTAAACAAAGTTTTAACAGCGACGTTAACATGTTGCTTTTATTTCAAAGCTATCAAAATCATAACCTTACTTTTTAGGTTAAGGACGCCATATTTATTTTAAACACGACGTTAAAATATTAAAGGCACCCCCTAGACATGGCTTTAATTTTTAACACTAATTACTAAATGTTAACTCTTTGGAATTAAATTTTTGTTTACAGAATAGCTATTTGAGGCAAGGAAGTGATTTTGAATAGCATTTTTTAACGCTGATTGTTTTTACATTACTTTTTAACACCCATTTGTTTATTTTAAATTTTAACGCCTGTTTTTAGAGAATAGACCTGAATAAAAGTTAAATAAAATAAGTAATATGCAAAAACCATGAGTAAAAAATTTATAAATATCTCTCTTCCATACTTTTACTTTTTATTTTCGAATTTATAACAAAAAGAAAAGAAAGTTTTTTGTTTTTTTTTTTTTTTCAATTTTTTCATTCAACTTTTAAGCATATATTTTAAATAGGCTCTCTTTTAGAGATAAGAGATATGAAGAGTTATATTCTTGGTTAAAATTGTTAACCTTGCAGAGGCTGAGTGCATCTTGGAGTTATTACCCATTTCCAGTCCCTTCTTAACTATCGTGATCCACCGTATTTCCCTCTCTTTTCTCAAGAGTTCTTCATCAAATAGAGCGCGCAACATTTCATGCGATTTTTCCTCTCACTCATCCAAGTCCCATTGAAACCGTCATATCTTGGGCTGGTCTCTCCAAAAAGAAAGGAAAAGAAAAGAAGGGGGTTTAGGACTAATGGATCACTGTCACGGCCCTTATGGCCCACGTCATCACGTTTATTGTCATCGTCAATCAATTAATCGAAACGAACGGCGGCGCTGCTATTTCATCTCGTGTGAGAACACGAGTAGGAAAAATGTCATCGGAAGTCTATCGGATAAAGCGTAGTTTATCCGGCTCTATGTGTATATATGGGGATGGAGAAGGCGTGACGAAGAAATATCGTCCTTATTGATTATCGTCCCCAAGTTGTAAATCACAGATATTGTACGCGCAACTAATCGCGTTAGTATAAATAATGGGCAATGCCTCTATCTCGGCTTTGGAATTGGGAATGTCCTACTCTAAATGGAAGGGAGAAAGGAGGGCGGATATTCCCTTTAAATCCAATCAATCGTAATAAACTCACTTTTGTTGTTAAGTTATTAATTTATTTTGATTACAATTAGCTGAGTAGCAAATCAAGTTTGTTTGCTTCACTTAGATACTGTAACGACTGTGTTTTAAAATCTTATGACGTCTGTCTCTTTTTTTCCTTCGTCATACATGAATCGATTTAAATGAACCTTAATCCTGATAGCTTTCAATTTATTTTTTAGTTCAATCGGCCATATTTAAAGACAACTTTCGTGTTTTGTTATAAGTACAAATTCTCTATTTTTTTTATTTTTTTAACACTCACACTTTTTTCCTATTCACACACACATATACACAGTCTTTTCGGCAACTTAGGCCATTTAAGACTTTAGAAGATAACCTTTATGAATATATATTATTTGGGGTCCAGGCATTCTTATTTAAGCCATTTGGTATCCAAATGCCTTAAATAAAATCATCGGACTACCTGGGATCCGAACCCTCAGGGCTGAACTATTTGACATTCAATTTTTAAATAAATCATCTAAGCTTACTTTAAAATTTTCTTAATTAATATGTGATTATTAATAACAATAAATTCACTTTTAAATTTAAAAAAAAAAAATTAAGGATTATTGGGACATCTTTTTACTTTCTCTTACCTATGTATATATGTAATATATATATAGAGAGAAAGTATTGGTTTCATGTCAAAAATTCGATGTCGAGATTTTGATGGATCTTCACGTTTTGAGGTCCCCTGAATCCAAAAAAGTGGTTTTCGCGACATGGTCTGTCTGTGGGTGGGTGGGTGTGTGGGTGGGTGGGTGTGTCTGTGTGTCTGTGTGTGTTCAATTTTAAGCATGAAGGAATTGAGCTAGGAGGATGAAATTTTATATTTAAGTTAAATACCTCCCGGGACCGGAAAAATAAGCTTTTAATCAAAATCGGCCAAAGAGTACTAGTACTTTACTGATGTACTTTTTCAGTTTTTTTCGATTTTCTCAAAATTCGCTCTAACGATTTTGATTAAAATTCAAAAATCAATTATTTTTTAGATGCTCTTTCGAATGTATATTCTTGTTTTGCCCTCAAAATTGTTTGAAGCACACTTTACTCTTGTATTTCATAGGAAAGATAGGAGAAATGGTTGCCATGGTAACAAAATATAAATATTTTCCCATACTTATAAATTTTACTTTCTCTTACCTATGTATATATGTAATATATATATAGAGAGAAAGTATTGGATTCATGTCAAAAATTCGATGTCGAGATTTTGATGGATCTTCACGTTTTGAGGTCCCCTGAATCCAAAAAAGTGGTTTTCGCGACATGGTCTGTCTGTGTGTGGGTGGGTGGGTGGGTGTGTGTGTGGGTGGGTGTGTGTGTGTGTGTTCAATTTTAAGCATGAAGGAATTGAGCTAGGAGGTTGAAATTTTATATTTAAGTTAAACACCTCCCGGGACCGGAAAAATAAGCTTTTAATCAAAATCGGCCAAAGAGTACTAGTACTTTAGTGATGTACTTTTTCAGTTTTTTTCGATTTTCTCAAAATTCGCTCTAACGATTTTGATTAAAATTCAAAAATCAATTATTTTTTAGATGTTCTTTCAAATGTATATTCTCGTTTTGCCCTCAAAATTGTTTGAAGCACACTTTACTCTTGTGCTTCATAGGAAAGATAGGAGAAATGGTTGCCATGGTAACAAAATATAAATATTTTCCTATACATATAAATTTTACATCTGAATTCAAATATTCCCTACTGCCGGGAACTAAATACATGTCGACACAAAAAATCTGGTGTGACAAGCACAGTACACAACTTTTGATTACCGAAGTTAAGAGAAAGTTGTGTGCTGTGCGCCAGTCACACCAGATTTTTACTTTCTCTTATCTATGTATATATGTAATATATATAGAGAGAGAAAGTATTGGATTCATGTCAAAAATTCGATGTCGAGATTTTGATGGATCTTCACGTTTTGAGGTCCCCTGAATCCAAAAAAGTGGTTTTCGCGACATGGTCTGTCTGTGTGTGTGTGTGTGGGTGGGTGTGTGTGTGTGTGGGTGGGTGTGTGTGTGTGTGTGTGTGTTCAATTTTAAGCATGAAGGAATTGAGCTACGAGGTTGAAATTTTATATTTAAGTTAAACACCCCCCGGGACCGGAAAAATAAGCTTTTAATCAAAATTGGCCAAAGAGTACTAGTACTTTACTGATGTACTTTTTCAGTTTTTTTCGATTTTCTCAAAATTCGCTCTAACGATTTTGATTAAAATTCAAAAATCAATTATTTTTTAGATGCTCTTTCAAATGTATATTCTCGTTTTGCTCTCAAAATTGTTTGAAGCACACTTTACTCTTGTGCTTCATAGAGAAGTTAGGAGAAATGGTTGCCATGGTAACAAAATATAAATATTTTCCCATGTTTATAAATTTGACATCTTTAATTCTAATATATTGGCGGAAACTAAATATATGTCGACACAAAAAATCTGGTGTGACAAGCACAGAACACAACTTTCGATTACCGAAGGTAAGAGAAAGTTGTGTGCTGTGCGACAGTCACACCAGATTTTTACATCTGAATTCAAATATTCCCTACTGCCGGGAACTAAATACATGTCGACACAAAAAATCTGGTGTGACAAGCACAGAACACAACTTTCGATTACCGAAGGTAAGAGAAAGTTGTGTGCTGTGCGCCAGTCACACCAGATTTTTTTTCGTATTTGCTTGATAACAAAAAAATTAATTTTCATAATTTCTTAATAAGTCATTAAACAAATTATAGCCCAATAATCTCTTATGAATTTAATTCATTTTAAAAAAACCGCATTGAAAAATTAACAATTTTTCAATTTATTTAAGATCTTTTTGGACATACTCCCAATCCATGTAATTTACCGGTAGAACAATTTTCATCGCTTAGGATGGGAAGCGAAATCGTGACCCCTAGCACAAAAGGTGAATGTCCCCAATTCTTATTTATTTTTGACACCTGTGAAACATGGGAAAATTATTTTATTTTATTCTACACTATATAGATTCAATTTAATCATAATAAATTTATTTACTATTTTACCCCCACATTTTAATATTTAATAAATTCAATATTCTGTCGCTCTCTTTAACGAGAAAAACAGAAAAGAGGATTTTTGTGTTTTTGTCTTTATTTAACAAAAGGTCACATTAATATAAAAAAAAAATGAAAAAATAAATTTACTAAATTCAATGGCTACCATTAGAACTTTGAAAAACCTTTCTCTGAAGTTTACATTATTTATTTTTGTTATTATTGATTAACGCATTAGTAAATAAAATAAAATTTATTTAATATTCTTTGCCATATTTTTTTTTTTTTTTGTTAAATTCAATATTCGACGACGAGTCTCTGATTTGACCTATATAATCGGTCGATCAGAGTGAAATGAGATATAAATTCAATAAAAGAGACAATATGTGTATTTATAAGTACATTTAAAAAATTTATTTATTTTTTTTAATAATGAATAGTTCAATAAATAATTAATAAAATTGAAAATGTACTGTAAAGAGATTTCTTTACTCTCTCAATATAAATATTGAATTTTAACAAGAATTGAGGGGTGTACTATTATCGGTGCCGCCGACAAAGGAGATTTTGTTCCTATATTCCCAATATATAGGCCTATAGATAAATTCTATAACATTTTGTTTAATTTTTCAATTAAAATTAATTAAATAATAAGGATTTATATAATGGCGTATCTACCTAACTTTGGCAGTTTGAATTAGTTTTTTTTTTTTTTTTTTTAACCACTCACACTTTTGCCCATTCACACTCAACTCACACACACATTCACACAGTCTTTTCGGCAACTTAGGACATTTAAGACTTTGACGATAACCGTTATTTTATGATATTATCTATTGGGGGTCCAGGCATTTTTATTTAAGCCATTTGGATACCAAATGCCCATTGAATATATAATTCCTTATTTATTAATTGCATCTTTGGGAAGATTTATCAAATATCCATCTACCTAGTAGACGGAGGAATTTGTAATCCCTAAATAAGAGACATTTCTTCCCAGACAAGGGCGGATCCAGAGGTGTTTCTCGGGGAGGGGGTAATCTGGTGGGACTCGTCGCACAGCAAACTATTTTTTTTTAATTTCGGTAATTTAAAAGCGCATTCTGTACTTGTTTGCCGGAATATAAATACATATCAAATTTTTAAGTATTAATTTTAAAAATTTTACATTAAAAATAAATTTTTTTGCGAAAAAAAGGTATTTTTTTCGAATCTCGGGGGGGGGGGGGTAATTACCCCCTTTTACCCCCCCCCCTGTATCCGCCCTTGGTGATAGATTATGTTAAGTAAAATTATTCATAAGAGGGTAGAAAAATGAGAGACGCAGCTAGCTAGCATTTTTTCTTTATTTATTTAATACCCACAGCTGACGTTTCGGTTCCCCATTTGAACCATCTTCAGAGCTGTCGAAAAGTCATTATGAAAGTGTCACAATGGATTTTATACATAGTTGAACCAAAACCTTATATAATAAATATATACACAGTATGAGATGACCAGGTACATAAAATCCACTGTGACACTTTCATAATGACTTTTCGCCAGCTCTGAAGATGGTTCAAATGCGGAATAGAAACGTCAGCTGTGTGAATTAAATAAATAAAGAAAAAACTCTAGCTGCGTCTCTTATTTTTCTACCCTCTTATGAATTTAACATCAAAGCTATAAATTGCGTTTTGTAAAGTAAAATTATTATTTATTTAAAGTCAAAATGGCCACAGCATTTGAAATTGACTCAAAATTAAAATAAAAATTATTCATATACTCAGCAAGCTTATATTGGGCGGAGTATTAATAAATATCCCGATTTACCTTCCATTTTTTTCCTAGTTGATTTGTACTGTTCTGTAGTGAAGTATTATTCCGAATTACTCTCAAATAGGGTTTCTCAAAATAAACTTCCCACCCATCGTTAGCTGTCAAAGTGATTCCGGGAATTTGCTTGTGTTATCTTGTTTACAACAAAAAAATTATTTTAGAGATTATTTTTATTCTACTAGTAGGCCTACATACATGTTGCTTTTTTTTTTATAAACAGAAAAATTTTATATTTTGAAGGATAAAGTAACTAAACTAAGTTACATAACTTCTCACGTATTGAATGATAAAATACGATAAAAGAACATAGATATAGATATATATATTTTTTGTTTTTTTTTTTGAAAGAGAACGCCAAAAACGTTCTAACAAGTAAGATTTTTTAATTTCGTTTTTTTTTTTTTTTTATAAATCTGAATAGTGCTTAAATGCCTACTTAAAGTAATCTGCTAAAAGAATCGACTATCTTGCGCTGATACAAAGTTTTTTTTTTTTTAATTTTGTTATTTAAATAAATAACAATCTAACCTTGACTCGCATAGCATTTGGTCCTTAATTTACTTTTTTTTTTCAATCTCTCAACAGAGAATAACTCAAAGAGTCATTGGAAATGTTTGAAAATTTTCACGGCAAGTGGGATTTGAACTCGAGCAACTCTAGATTTGTAATCTGCAGCTTATCCGATTAGCTATGAGCCTCCTCCAATTTACTGGCAAGAACATTTTTACACAATTGTATCATTCAACTTTTTGAGGAGTTTATGACCGAAACGTCGGCTTGAAGTGCCGTAATAAACGAAATCCCATCCCATATGTCCCTTTGTTGTTGGTCACATCTAACTGAATTGCAATTGTTCTTTTCTTTATTCCTTACTACAAGATCAATTCAGCTACCTCACTCTAATAAATAAATAAAATCTCTCTTTTTTATCCGTTTAGCCATAGAGAAGGTATAATTAGTTAAAAATAAAAAATTAACTCCAAACACTATTTATTTCCTTTCTTAAAAAAGAAAAAATTTGGACAGTGGATTTCACAATTTGGTCCTTGGAGCAAATCCCATCTCCTATATGTCCTTGTTGTTGGTCACATTTGCTTAGTGGTCGACCCGTGGGTTAATTCACCCTCATCTGTCCTTGCATGTGTGAATGTGTATGTGCGTGCACGCGTGTGTGTCTCGCCCTTGCCAAGTGACAAGTCATGCATGACAACCTATCTCTGGGTCACCATCTCTCTGTGGTGGTAGTGAATTAGTGTGCGGTGCTGGATCCTTGGTCTCATCCCTTTTCTCATCCCGTTTCCAAATATATATATATATATATTTGGGCCAATAGAAGTGGGGAGATTCGTTCGCTTCTCAGTTCATTGGCCCAAAGGATATAGCGCCATAGTTTATCAGGCTCTCTTATCATTTGAGGCCACCTATACGTCATCAAGAAAATTTCTTTCTTTAATAGAAATCCTAACATTGAAAATTTTTAAAAGACTAATTGGCTAGAGAAAAATCTATTATTTATGAAATGACTTATATAGCCTGAACTTCTACAAGAAATTAACCATCCACTAGGTAAAATCATAAAACGTTAAAATTTAACATCAACAGAAGAGTGTGTTAAAAAGTAAAGTAAAAACATCAACGTTAAAAAATGCTATTCTCTAAACCAAGTTTTAACCACGACGTTAACATTTTATTCTTTAGCACCAGGTGTTAATGTCAAAATCATAACCTTATTTTTTAGGTTAAAGAAGCAATTTTTATGCATTAAATACGTCGCTATACGAGTTCGAACCCCTATATATTTTGGATATTATTAAGCTTATAGAAGAATATAAATAACTGTTATCGTATTAAAGAATTGAAAATATTTTCGGAATTGTCTGAACGCAATCATGCAGAGCCAGGGATTTAAGAGTATGCCGCCTATAAGCTAAAGTCAATTTGCCGCCCCCACTACAGTTCATATTTGCTTAATACATTTGTTTTATACAATATATGTATTCTTAAATTCTTACTCGAAATCAAGGGCGGATACAAGGAGGGGGGTAAAGGGGGTAATTCCCCCCCCCCGAAATTTGAAAAAAATACTTTTTTTTTTCGAAAAAAAAAATTATTTTTAATGTAAAATTTTAAAAATTAATACTTAAAAATTTGATTTGTATTTATATTCTGGCGAACGAGTGCAGAATGCGCCTTTAAATTACCGAAATTAAGAAAAAACAGTGTGCTGTGCGACGAGTCACACCAGATTACCCCCCCCCCCCGAGAAACACCTCTGGATCCGCCCTTGCTCGAAATATTAATATTATTCTAAAGAGAGTTCTAAAAATAATTCACTATAACTTTTCAATAAATTGCCAATCTGCCGCCCCCCTTTAATGCCGCTCTAGACTGCAGCCTATTTAGAAATACAGCCTTGTGCAGAACTTCAAAAACCATATTGTGCCAAAATCAAGTTTTAAAAAATTCCATCGAGATATAGCTAGGCATCAGAGATTCGCATTTCAAATTAATTGATTATTAACCAATAGAAATAAATAAGGATGGAGTCTGATGACATAAAAAATATCAAAAGTTAAAGGAAATATAAATAAAAAAAAAGAAAAAATGATATCACTAATTAAGAAAAAAGAATTTCTAAAATATCTCAACGACATCCATTAGTAACAGAAAGCGCAAGAAGAGAGAGAGAGAGAGAGATCCATTCGACCAATAAGTTACTCACTTGCTAATTATTTTAATAGTATTAAAGTAGATGAGTGGTGGTTTGTTGAGTGAAGCGACGCGACGATGGAAGCTAAGAACCGTCCCTACGGGGCTCTGTACATCGGTTGACGCAGGTCCGAACTTACTAAACTCGTTATGGAATATTAATAAGAATCACGTGCGCACACACACAGACACACACCTAAACAGGGAGAGACCACAAGCAGCCACCAGAGATAAGCTTCATCTCTCGCATGTTGTTCCCTTTACTTTTAGATAAATTATTTTAAAAGGGAAACTTTAATGGGGTAACAAAATTCAATAGATCACTCGCAAGAAGAAAGAGAGGGAAAAAATTTCATAATGGCCAATTACAAACAAACTAGGATGGAATTTAAATTAAATCAAACACTTAAATAGACTATTTTATAATACTTATATGATCAATTTTAATTAGGTTGCTTTTATGAGAGTCCCTTTAAATTTTCAGTTTTTACTTTCTCTTACCTATATTGTTTTATTATACCGATATATAGAGAGAAAGCATTAGTTTCATGCCAAAAATTCGATGTCGAGATTTTGATGGAAATACACGTTTTGAGGTCTTAATCCAAAAAAGAGGATCCGCAAAATGGTGTGTCTGTGTGTGTGGATGTTCAAAATCAAGCATGAAGGAAATGAGATACGAGGTTGAAATTTAATATTTAAGTAAGGTAGCCTATTTGCCTGATATGCAAACATAAGCGGACATTCATTGCAAGCGCGCCAGGAGCGCGTAGTGGATACAGGGCTTTAGAATTCAAGATGTAAAATTAATAAACATGGGGGAAATAGTTATATTTTGTTAACATGGCAACCATTTTTCCTATCTTTCCTATGAAGTACAAGAGTAAAGTGTGCTTCAAGGGCAATGGGAGAATATACCCAGTACATTTTAAAGAGGATCTAAAAAATAATTGATTTTTAAATTTTAAAAAGTGTATCAGTAAAGTACTAGTACTCTTTGGCCGATTTTGTTCAAAAGCTTCACGTCTCATGGGGTACCTAACTCAAATATAAAATTTCAACCTCCTAGCTCTTTTCGTTCTTGAATTATATTGTTCACTGACAGACACACAAACACAGACAGACACACAAACAGAGACAGACACACACAGACAGACACATACACAGACAGACCATGTCGCGAAAACCACTTTTTTGGATCGAGGGGACCTCAAAACCTATATATCCATCAAAATCTCGACATCGAATTTTTGACATGAATCCAATACTTTCTCTCTCTATATATTAACATATATAGGTAAGAGAAAGTAAAAAGAAACCAGTTAGATCGTTCAAATTTAGGTGTTACTGTGGTTCTTACACTAACATTGTAAATTTGTTCTTAAAACGTGTATTTCTGTTAACAAGCTATTGGATGTTCTCAGTAATTTGTAAATATTATTAATTACAGTAGATAGGAAATCGCAAAAAATTGAACGCCGTAGAATAGCTATGAGTTCGTCCACGCAACGTCTTTTTTGACGATATTCTAGTCCCCCACCCCCGTTACATTTAGTCACAAACAAACCCCCCTTATAAATATTGTCACAACATTGAACTATCCCCACCACCTCCCCCGAAATTGAAAATTGCCTCAAACTTTTTCTTAAAATTCCCTATACAAAATTAATATCATTTTACCTTTTTTTTGTATGCGAGTCTCATCCTATCTTTTAAAACTTCAAAAATTTTATAAATTCAACTTTGAATTGTTATGTCACGTTTAGAGAAACCCCCGAGTCCCTCATGTCACAATTAGTAACGTTTTGACCAGACCCCCCCCCCCCTAACGCGTTACGTAATATGTGGACGACCTCTATGTCTAAGAAGGGCCCAGACATATTTATTTATACCATTTGGTATCCAAATGATTTAAATAAATTCATCGGGCTGCCTGGGAACCGAACTCACGCCCCGTGGCTTCCAGACTATCATCATTAACATTTGTCAACAACTTTGGCCGTGAGGGCCACGGGGGGGGGTGTAATTAATTAATCTAATCTAATAAGAGAAAAGTAATTTATTTTGAGAAAAAAATGAACATATAGAATGACTAAAGGTATAAATAATGAAATTTCTTCCTGCATCTGACAAGGGGAGGGCACGACCTTGGGATTTCATTTTGGGATGAAACTTCGGGTGATGATTGTAGACCGTTAGGGGGTTCACCCCTTGAAATAGTAACGCGCAACGCTCAATAGTTTCGGAGAAAATGGCGTTTAAAAAATTCAAAGTCCGCTTATATACTAGTTAGGCTTTTTATATGACAATGGCGACAATAGTCTAGTAGGTAGCGTGTCTACCTACCAAATGGGCGCTTGGGGTTCGAATCTCGCCTCGACTTATTTTTTTTTTATTAAATTATTTATTTTATTGTTTTTACAATTAAATAAATTTATTATTTAATATTATAGATTATTTATTAATAGAGAAATTTTTGTGAACGTAAATGATGTTTGTTTGTTTTCCAACTTATCTTTTAAAAAATAATTCATTGTTCTTGTAAAAATTATTCCGCTTTCATTAGCCTAATTGTGCTAGATGCCAAAAAAAATTTTGTTTTAAATGTTTTTAAGATGATTATCATTCAGGCTCATGTTTGTAATAAAAAAGTATAATGTATAAATGCTTATAATGCAAAATCAAGAAATGAGATTGAAAGCCTAAATTATAGTATTTTGAATAATAGTGTATTTATTTGGAAGTTATTTAAAATATTACTATTGAATATAATTAAATTATGATTTAAAATTTAGTCTTTTTTTTGTTAGCAAAATAACACTATAGTTATTTATTAATAAATAATCTATAATATTAAATAATAAATTTATTTAATTGTAAAAACAATAAAATAAATAATTTAATAAAAAAAAAAAAAATAAGTCGAGGCGAGATTCGAACCCCAAGCGCCCATTTGGTAGATAGACACGCTACCTACTAGACTATTGTCGCCATTGTCATATAAAAAGCCTAACTAGTATATAAGCGGACTTTGAATTTTTTAAACGCCATTTTCTCCGAAACTATTGAGCGTTGCGCGTTACTATTTCAAGGGGTGAACCCCCTAACGGTCTACAATCATCACCCGAAGTTTCATCCCAAAATGAAATCCCAAGGTCGTGCCCTCCCCTTGTGAGACTGTATAGAGTTTAAACGAATCCCCTTCTCTAATATTTTTTTTTTTTTTTTAGGTTTTACTGTGTCCAAAATAAATTCATTTACGGCTAAAAGCTGGCATTTTTCTTTGATAGAATAACAAAGTAAATAAGCATGATTTGATATCTTCTTAATGAAATTAGATTAATCTTTGACCCGCTGGTAGTTAATACAATTTTAATCAAAAACGTTAGCTACCCCCTCCTCTTTTATTAACATTTCTTGCTCTTTCATCTCATCCGAATTTAATTCCAAATTACTTCACTTTGAATTCGATGATCCCTACCCTTCGCCCCCCCTCCCCCCTCTCACCCTCCAGCCCTTCGAAAGTTAATTATATCTAGTATTACCATAATTATTAGTACTAATTTGAAATCACGGAATTCTATCATGTATATAATTAACTCCCCCTCCCCCCTCTTTTTCTCTTTACACTCTTCTCATCATATGATGTGTAACTTTAAATTTGGATTAATTATCATTTAGAAAAAGAGAGGCTTGGTGAAATATGATTTTAGGCGTTTGACATCTCATGTGGAAAATTCAGAATGATGATAGCTTTGTTCTTAGCTTTTTAGGAAATGCGATATCATCTCTCTTTGTCTTCGGAATATTAAATTCTTTATATCTGGGAATAAATAATAATAATAATACTAAATAGAAATATATGAGATTGAATTTTAATGATCTCTATTCTATTTTCGATACGAGGATCCGTGACCGTGATGCCGTCCGTGTATGGCCAAACAAATAAGTTCAGAAAATTTGAGATGAAATATTCAGTAATGTGCAGTTAGTCACAGATAAATTGTGAAGATCATATCAATGTCAATCAATTATTCCATAGGGTCTTGTTGATACATTTTGTAAATAAAAATTAAAAATACAAATAGCTGGCGGGCCTGGCAAGTAGAAAGAACAACTGCCACCAAGATCAATGTTGTTAAGCAACGCCAAGTGATGCTGAAAATCGGGATAGGTGACCCCCGAAAAACAAGACCATTGAACGCCTGCCGGAAGCCATCGATACTGTATGAATATAATTAATAAATAAATTTATAAAAGTCAAATGGCCTCTGCAGCCGAAATAATTTTCTTTAAAAAAAAAAAAAAATACAAATAAATTCACGGTTTTACTGAATGTTTAATGATATTTATTTATTTAAAATTAACACTTAATATTTATAATAATTATCTTGAAACATATAACTGAGTATATTATTATTTTTATTTTAAGTTAAAATTGTATACATTTTTTTTAAACCCTTTCCGGCTACATAGGCCATTTAGAGATTGAATTTATACGTATATAGTCTATAT
Source organism: Euborellia annulipes (assembly GCA_023213315.1). Lineage (NCBI taxonomy): Eukaryota > Metazoa > Arthropoda > Insecta > Dermaptera > Anisolabididae > Euborellia > Euborellia annulipes. The sequence goes on from JAKCPI010008402.1 coordinate 91,958, forward strand.
ACAAATACAATGTACCGATAGCTACTGGAGGACGTTCCACACTCTGATTCCTCGAGGTCACCATTCCCGAGATTTCGCCACGTTTGACATCGCTTAACCACAACGATTGTGGTGGTGCCAGGCCCTCGGCAATTAAATAAATTGAAGGCCCAATAACTAAGATAGCAAAAAGACAAATCCTTTTACTAAATAAATAAATAATTAGGATATCAAATTTTTCAAGTTCATTTGACAGAGAGAGGTTAATTATTTCATATCATCGTATGCACGAAAGTCAATTTAATTGGTGGCCAATGAGCCGAAGGCTAAATATATTTAAATAAATAAATACATACTAATATACTTGTTTACATATTGAACTTTCTCTATCATTCCTTCATGTAAATAAATATACAACGTACAATTTCACTCTTTTTCCAAACTCCAAACTAACTTTCATTTTATCACGTCATTCATCAGAATTGTAACTTTGAATATATTCTATTTATATATACTATGCACAGGCATTGAGGTTATTTTGGATTTAAATCCCTAAATCTGGATCAGGAATTTGGATAAGGAATGAAATTCAGTTCAGATAAGGATTGAGGATTAGGATTGGATTGAAATCAATAGTTTCGTCTAAGAATCCAGTGAAGATTTAGTTACTGGTTTTAAAAGCCTTAAAATAATTATCCCTATGGCTAACAATGCCAGAGGTAGTTTCAACACACGAACAAAAATTCTCCTCTCCAAAAAAAAAAATCCAATGAAAACAATTAGATCAAAAGGATCGGATCTAAAAACAGAATTTAAAGTTCACTCCAGGATCTGGATTTAGATCAAAAATTAATTTTTCAAAATCAGATGGAATTGTTATTTTTCCATTTTTGCTTTGACTGTACATATGAATAAAGAGTCGGACTAAGCCGAGCGTACAACTTTGCCCAACCACTATTCAAGAAAAAATATCCCCCCCCCCCCCTAGAGCCCCCGTAATGGCCCGAAGTTTATCATAAATAAATAAATAAATCTGTATTAACCATATGAATTACTATAGTATTGCATTGAGCATTTAGTAATATATGTTTATCATATTATATATCAATTTAATCGGGAGAAAGTCTAGTTTCTGAAAATATAAAAAAAATTATAGGTTATGTAAGAAAAAATATTGGTCCCCCCCCCCTAGAGCCCCCCCCTAATGGTCCGATGTTTACCAAAAGCTTTTCAGTTCATGGCCTATACCCCTAGTTTATGTGTGAGAAATTTCAAAACAATTGAACAAATAGTTTTTGAGTTTTCGTTAACGAAAAAAAATTACCAGAGACATCATTCCGAAAAATACTTAAATGGATTCAGGGGACCTCAAAACGCATTTTGGCAGCTTCAGTTCAATTTCAATTTTTTTTTACGATTGCACAAACTTTACCTACCCAACCTACGGTTATTGGGCTAAGTTATAAATAAATAAAGGACCATAGCACAGTGTAGACTTTCTGTTTCTAGGGGTCAGGAGTTCGCATACTGTTTCATGCGATAAAAATTTATTTCAATTGAATTAGCTACCATTGATATAAATAGAGACGGGATCTAAATAACCCCGATGCCGAAAAATAAATTAAAAAAAAAAAATAGAAAAATTTTTAAATTTCAAAATTACAAAAAAAAAAAAAAAAAAACATCCTAATATGAATACATGAATGAATATTTTTAATGATTATTTTTTTAAAGCTACACTAGTTAAGGTCTCTTTTTTTCTAAAAACTTGTATTTAAGTAATTTAAGTATAACTTCAAAATCATCGTTCTCTATAATGCAGTAGTAACTATAAATGGATTAAATTAATCTTATATTTTCTCTTTTTTTCAGGTAATGTTTTGTCTTCTCTATCTTCAACTTCATTTGACTCTGGGGTTATTATGATGCAATTTTATTGGTAAGTTTTAACTAAAAAAAACTTTGTCATTAGCCTTTGTAGCAATTTATTTTATCTCTTAGTGGATTATGTTTTATGCTTAGAAAATGTCTTACCCCCTTCCATTGTATGAGGTAAAAAAAAATTGAATGCAAACTACTCAAAGCTAAATAAAGGTCTCTATATTTCACTCATATTGAAAAAGGCTGGATACTTGACCTCTATAGTATATGAAAATGGAAAATAATATATCCCCACTCTCGAGCCCAACTCGTGATGGATCAAGTCCTTATGGGATTCGAATCCCGACCCTTAAATCAAATTAAATCCATTCATTTATGATCTGATTTAGTGATGAGCAACCTTTGGAAAAATTGCAAGTCTTAAGAAAAGGAGGGAAAATAACTTGGGAGGGAGGGGGTGGCCTTTAAACAAACAGAAATAAAATTAATTTTTATATAAAATTCTAAAAGATTTTAATGAGAAAAACAAATGCAATTTTATTCATTAATTTATTTTTATAATTGAATGTGAATTAATGAATATCTATAAGGGGATGCGTGAGCCGAGGGGGATCGAATTATATCTAAAACTACAAACAAAGGAAATAGATTCATGAAACGAAGAACGGATTTACAGGATTGTGGCATGTTACGACACAGAAACGTAAGCAAATTTAAAAAAAAATCATCTGAATTTTTACACTTATAATTAGGGGAGGCGAGTGGAGAAACTGCTTAAGAAAATCAGGCATTCAGACAGTGAAAAAGAAAATTCCACCTCCAAAAATCTCACTTATTGCTAGGCCACTGACGAGAGATAAAAGTTTAGGAATTTATATTTTCAATTATTTAATAATAATTTCTTATTAAATATTATAGGAGAATATAAATTCTCTGTTAGAGGGGTGGAGGGGGAGGAGGGAGGGAAAGAAATCATTGCTTAAATGTAAAAAATTTACAAAAAAAAATAATTTTCTATTTTAATTTTTAAAGAAAAAAACCATTTTGTTTATGAGAAGGGGTGATTTACACCCTTTCTCACCCTCCCTCTGGGGTGCACGAATTCATCATAGAGTTATATTTAAAAAATTGGATAATTTTATCAGTATATTTTAAGAGAGAAAAATAAAATACAAAATTACTTTAATTCGTTATGCAAATGAGATGTGAAAATATTCATTACCTTAATAATAAGATGACCAGGTGGGGAGTTTGGTGGATGAACGTCTTATTTGCACAAATCACAACACAATATAAAATAAACTAAACACACGCGAGAGAGAGAGTGGAGCTGAATGACTCATGGCTCGACTCAAATACATCTAAAAGACAGACCGCCTGACAGACAGGCAAAAAGCAAGCAGGCTCTGGAAGCATTGCTCTCTGAGCGCCCAAGGAAAAAATTATCAAATAAGTTCTCTATTTATAAAAATTCTATTCACTTGCAAACTAACGGGGTTTTATTCTTTTGGGAATAAATTCGAAATTAAATAACTATTAAAAGACTCACTTTATTTATCCAACTTTAAAACTCATCCCCAATTAAATAAAATACTTCCAAGTGTTATTTATTGTATTTATTTATTTATTAGAAATATATTCGAAGTGAAAGAAGAATCCGTATATAATATAATATATTTAATTTTAAATTTGTAAAGATCAGCCCAAAAAAATGAAAGTTATAGCCGCATATATGCCAATTTGACCAACTGTGCAGCGAGGTGTTGTGAATCTTCCCTCTTCTTGCAAGGGCTTCGGAATCGCTCACACCCCACCCGCTTTATCCTATATATTTTTTTTTAGTTGAGGGATGTTTAAGGAAGGGTGAGGTGGGTATGTCAGCTGGAATATGTAGAAAATCAGTGAAAAAATTAAGAAAAAATCTGAAAAAATCGATCATTTTTAATGATTTTTTGCATTTTAAGGGACAAAATCCTCCCCGACATCTCCCCCTTGGATCCAAATGTTAATGTTTTTTAACTTTTCACTTCTCTAGACCTTCTGAAGAAATGTTAAGGCTAAAATATTCCTTTTCATCCCTCCAAATTTGATTCATGGCCCTATAATTAACGAAAAGGGGTGGAAATAAGTAGGGGGCTTCCCCCGAAAACGGTGCGTGGTAGGGGAAAACGGAGGTCATATTTGGATTCAGGAGGTCATTTTACTTAAGAATCTGAAGAAATTATCTCGGGGCTTTTTTCCTGCCGCACAGTGTTATTAAACTTTCACGGGCATTCTCAAGAGTGTACGTTACTCCTTTGGATTTTTTGTATTTCTCTCATAGACAATTCGTGTCGGTAACGTTGTATTTATTTTTTGTAATTATAAATAAAACACGACAAAATACAAAAAAAAAACCTAATTTTAATTTGTAGCTATGAATAAATTAAAATAACATAATTTCATAAATATCCTAAATATTTTTTCTATTTATTCTTCAAGATTGTTTTGCAATTATAGTTCCATTAAATATTGCATATTTACTTGTTATTGTTTAACTGATTTATATGAATTTATTCATACAATAATAATAATAAATTTATCGATTGAATTAGAAAGAACAGGCGAGGAAGCGTGAAGGGCGGGAGTTTTAGTAGTCTATACGTAATTAAAAAGTTCCATTTATAAAATAAGATTCAATTTATTTAAGACATTAGTCAAATTTCATTTGCTAAATTCATAGGGTGAGCCTCTCTTTAGAATTGAGACAATAAATCATTGATATTCCTGGAAATAATTGCAAATTAAAGAGGACGCCATTTGCTTTTACTTTAGTGTTATTGTTATTATTCTATATTTCTAATTAAAATAAATCATTTTCTCTCTATATTATCTATATTTGAATAAACCAATTCTATATTTATGAAAAGGGAAAGGAGAAACTCTCTTCCATTTGTGTGATTTAATCTTTTTATTTACTTGACAGCTTCAAAATTTTGCCTAGAAATCATATTACATTTTGGAGTTTAATTAGACCAGGGAGCTTGATAGAATTTGAACTGGTTATTAGGAGTCGCCCACATATTACGTAACGCCTTTTTTGACGATTTTCTAATCCCCCTCCCTCTGTCACAGTTAGTCACATACAAACAAACCTAAACAAATATTATGTTCACAATATAGAACTAGCCCCCCCACCCCCCCCCCGAACAAAATTTCTTATACAAAATTCACATCATTTTACCTTTTTTTTTTTTTTTTGTATTTTCCCTCGTGCTAATAATCACTCGACTTTTTTTTTTTCAAAAAATTTTATAAATTCAACTTTGAATTGTTATGACACCTCCCGGGTCCCCCATGTGACAATTAGTAACTTTTTGGCCAGACCCCTCCCCCTCCTCCCCTAACGTGTTAGGTAATATGTGGACCACCCCTTAAGAGCTGTCTGTCTGTGTTCAATTTAAAGCATGACGGAAATTGAGCTAGGAGTTTGAAATTTTATAATTAAGTTAGGTACCCTACTGAGGTGTGAAAATAAGCTTTTAAACAAAATTGGCCAAAAAGTACTAGTATTTTACTAAGTACTTTTTCAGTTTTTTTTTTTCGATTTTCTCGAAATTCGCTCCAACGATTTTTAAAATTCATAAATCAATTATTTTTTTAGATATTGATAAGAGAAGTGGCTGTTCAACGATTAGAATGATAGACAGGAAGAGAGGATGTCAGCCAAAAGGAGAGCCTCTATCGAATAAAAATCTCCATACAGAAGACGTTTCGGCTTTAATTATATAAATCCATCATCAGTTCTTAAGAGATTATTGGCAATCTCAAGGTGTACACCATTGAGATGCAGATAGAGTTGTTATATATAAACATATACAAAATTATATAAAAATACAATATTTGCATATACTTTGTCATATACTACATTTGAGACTTGGCCGTATTAACTGATGAGCGTATGACATCGTATATGCAAATATTGTATTTTTATATAATGGTGTATATGTTTATATATAACAACTCTATCTGCATCTCAATGGTGTACGCCTTGAGATTGCCAATAATCTCTTAAGAACTGATGATGGATTTATTTAATTAAAGCCGAAACGTCTTCTGTATGGAGATTTTTATTCGATAGAGGCTCTCCTTTTGCTGACATCCTCTCTTCCTGTCTATCATTCTAATTTTTTAGATGCTCTTTAAAATGTATATTGTCGTTAAAATCTTTTGAAGCACACTTTACTCTTCACTTCTACTCCATTGGAAAGAGAAGAAATTGTTGCCATTGTAATATAAATATTTTCCCATGTTTATAAATTTTACATTTTTCTTGAATTCACAAGTATCGTACTGTCAGAAGCTAAATATAACCTGACACAAAAAAGTTGACAAGAACAGAACACAACTTTCATTACCGAAGGTAAGAGAAAGTTGAATGCTGTGCTTCTAATCACACCAGATTTATATATATATATATATATATATATATATATATATATATATATATATATATATATGCGAAGATAAGTTTTCTCGGGTTGTGTCGCGTGTGATGTTGAGATTTACTCGACGTTTCGGCTCTCCTTTTGGAGCCATTTTCAAGAGTATGGAATTAGGGGGGAATTGTTGGGGTGGTTTGTTTACGGGGTCGCAGTCTTGCTGGTCCCCAGGTCAATTTGGATGCCTCAGAGGCTTGGTTTGGTCTCTGAGAGCAGGAGGAAGGTTGAGTGTGTGTAATTGCGTTTGTGTTCGGTTTGGGTTCAGTCGTCAGCTATCCAGCGAGCATTCAAGACCTCGAGCGCCATAGCAGTAAGACAAACCAAAACACAAATCACTTCGACCATCAACACGCAAACCGCCACCACACAACCCAACACATCTCAAAGACAAACACAAGCCTCGGAAACATCCGGCAATACATCGACTGGGGGAGTAGGCAGATTGAGGCCCCAAAGTCAACCTAAATTAAACACAGACACGATCACACACACACACACCCAATCCAAATCTCAGAAACAAACCCAATCTCCTAACACATCCACTAACCAAACCAATAACACATCGACTTGGGGAGGCAGACTGAGGCCCCGTAGTCAACCCAAACCGAACACAAACGCAATTACACACACTCAACCTTCCTCCTGCTCTCAGAGACCAAACCAAGCCTCTGAGGCATCCAAATTGACCTGGGGACCAGCAAGACTGCGACCCCGTAAACAAACCACCCCAACAATTCCCCCCTAATTCCATACTCTTGAAAATGGCTCCAAAAGGAGAGCCGAAACGTCGAGTAAATCTCAACATCACACGCGACACAACCCGAGAAAACTTATCTTCGCATACATCCGGTCGCGGAAACCTTCCAGAACATATATATAGAAGATAGATAACTTTTTCTTGACTTTTGACGCCTGAATTAAATTAACGTTATGGCCTCATTGGCCTTAGGCTATATACGCCCTCTTGTAAAAATAGAATCGAAAATAGATTACAAATCTAAATAAAGTAATTAGAGGTTTAGTATAATAACGAGGAGGAGGGGATGAAAATTACAAAAACGTTATTTATGAAAGGGCTGTTTATTTTCTATAGGGTTAGTCGATTCGATATACCGTACTATATAAGAGAGCAGGTGCAGAGGCTCACTCACCCCCTTCCCTCCCCCTCTCCCAGGGCTAAGATAAACGGACTGGGGCTGGACACGCAGGTGGGCTCCGCCCCACCACGTCCAATCATCATCTATTAAACCCCCCCTCCCCCACACTCTTCAATTACCCGCCACTAGTTTATACTTCTTTTGTATTGGGTTATGTATATCATACATATACATATATATAAACACAATCAAGATAATTAAAATTAAAAAACATTTAGATTTTTTTTTTTTATTGTAGCTTTGAGGTGATTTATTTTTTAAGGGAACGTCAATCATCTCTCAACTTTTTTTTGTTATTTATCTTCTTCTTCATTGTTTCTCCCTAAAAAAAAAAAGAAATAACGCATCTCCTCGTCAAATAGTCATTTTTTTTCATTATTTTTCATCCCCCTTCTATTCTCTAATGGTTTCTATTAAATATGAGAAAAAAAAGAAAAAGATAATGGGTGGAGGGTGCAAAAGAAAATCATGACTTTATTTAATAATTTTTAAAATCAGATTTCAAAAAAAAAAATAATTTTGAAGAATTATAATAATTAAACATATAACCAAGTATTTATTAATTTAAATAAGCGAAAAATAAGGCCGCCGGGATCCCATGTGGACTGCATCCCTCGCTTATTTAAATTATGATAGATCGCTGATCATAATTTAAATAAGCGAGTGCGTAGTGGTCCAACGTAGGGAAGAAATAAAGATTGTGCAACTCCCAATTAATAAATACTTGGTTATATGTTTTTCATAATTACCTCATGGACCAACACATGATATATATAATTCATAATAATTAAAGTTAAAATTATTTTCAAAAATTCGTAAATTCATATAAATAGTGGTTTATTTTATTTTTATATTTACCAGTTATTTAGCCTATATAAACCACAACCGAAAGGTTGTATCTTATACAAATAAACCGCAGTTTAGCAAAAAATCCGAAAGAAGAGGTTTTCCTGACAGGGACTGATTTTTGGGGAGTAGAGTGGTGAAGGACCTTCTCACTCCCAAACATTAGGAACCGGGTTGTTGGCTCTCCAGCTAGATACCGGTAAATATGTGTTGGTGCGTGCCTCCGTGCAAGATGCACCAGGGGTAAATAAACGGGGAATGTTTTTTTTTTTTTTGTAGGCTATTGAGGATTTTTATGTCATAAATGAAGGTTTTTCCCTCAAATAAATAAAAAAAAAATAATTATTCGAAAATTTAATTAACAAAATCTTAAGAGGGTATGAAATAAATTATGCAGATGGAGTAGATATTAAATCAAAAAAATTTTTGGGGGTTAGGTTTTTACAGTTGTTTTTATCTTTTATAAAAAAATTTTGTTTTATCTGTGGTTTTTTTTTAAAAATTACAACGTTTCGGCCCCTAATACATTAAAAATTATAAAAAGGGTTACATTTTTTAAAAATAAAAAGGGTGGGGGGTGGGAAAATGAGGGGGGGAAAAATTGTAATTATTATAAAAAAAAAAAAAAAAAAATTTAATTTATTAATAAAAAAACTCCATGTATATTTGAAAACATTGATAGACAGACCTATATTTGGTAATATAGATAAAAAGCTTTGGTTTGAAAATTTTATCTAATTTCTTGTAATTAATATTTTTAATTTAACAAGACAGGGGGGGTTTTTTTTTTTGGGGGCAAATCCCCGGCCCCCGGAAACAACCCGGGGTCCCCCCCTTTCCGGGGGAGGGGGGGGTTCCTTTTCTCTATCCGAAATGGGGTTGGGTGGGGTTGGGGGGAGTATTTAAATTTAATATTTTTAAGTTGGCAAAAAAGACATCATGTTAGTCACAAAGTTTCTTTTTCAAATATTTTTTGCCTACGGGTTTGGTCTAGTTGGTAGCGTGCCTACCTTCTATACCGAACGTCGTGGGTTCGGACCCCAGGCAGTCCGATGATTTTATTTAAGCCATTTGGATACCAAATGGCTTAAATAGAAATGCACTGGAGCGGCCCAATAGATTTACCATAAATAATAACGGTTATAATGGGGTTTCGGAGAATAAAATTCAGCAGATTAGTCGCTCCACCTGACGTCCTTTATTTGGCAAATATTTCGACGCATATTGACATGCATCATCCTCAGTGCCGCGAGGATGTAATAGGTGGGCTTGGTCCATAAATTATTTAAAAGCCTTAGGGGCGTCATACATGTCTTTTATGAGGTGCCTTCTTTAGGCTGATGATCGCTACTGTCTCTCCAACCCCATTACCAACCATTATTATACTAATGCCTAGACCTCAACTATATATCATAAATAATAACGGTTATCGTCAAAGTCGTAAAATGGCCTAGGTTGCCGAAAAGACTATGTGAATGTGTGTGTGAGTGTGAGTGAGAAAAAAAAAGTGTGAAACATTTTTTTTTTTTTAGTAGAGAGGAAATTATTCGCATTTATTGATTTTTTGCCACCCTTTAATGAACACTGTACTGACCAATTGTAAATATATCTACATTATTTGGCTTTCATATTAAGGGATCGAAGAATTGATACCTTTCAATTGCTCTATCAACAAAACAAAAAGAATGCCTTGTTACGTTAAAATATTTGATTACTACTTGAATGTGATTATCTACAATTTATTTAAATTTATGTAGGCCTATCAATCGATTGAATGCAAATTGTTTTTCAATTTGATTGTTTTACAAAAAACCGTTCTAAAAATACAACTGTATTTATTTAATTTTTTAATTTTATTTATTAATTTTAATTAAGTATATTTATTAGTTAGTTAATAAAATTTATTTATTATTTTTTTAAATTATTTTTAAAATGTACATAGGCCCTTCGGAACCTCTTAGTGTACAAGTACCTAATTGTAACTACTGACTACCAAATAAATAAATTCCTTTTGCTTTTACTATATTTCTAAGTATTATAGAGGCAAAATGACACTTTTTAAATACATTCTCTCGATTTTGAAGAGGTGTAGGCCTATGAAATAAAAATATATAGATAAGGAAAGGACCGGAGAATAAAATCGAGCATTTGATGGACACTCTCACATCATTTTTAATTAGTAGATATTTCCACCGGCATCACGCCTGGTCATTATCTGTACAAAAAAATGATTTGGTGGAGGGCCCGTGTCAAACTATGTGCAAAAATTATTTTAAAATTTCAGAGAAGCAGGGGCCACTGTCGAAATTATGAAATTTGTGACAACCAGCCCTGGTCTCCCGTATTAAAAAAATTATTTGTCTTCTGGGAAAGGAGGTAAGAGGGGGGGGGAGATACTTTTTATTAAAAAACAATTTTTAATATTTTATTATAATGAAATTATATATATTAAAATGAAATTTTTATTTTATACATCATGTATTGATATTTTTTATAATCATCTTTACTCTTTTTTTATTCTGCCCTGGCTAACCGCCATTGGGCTAAAACTGATTACAAAAATACATTTATAAAAAGAATATAGCCCCCAAAACAATATAAATATAAAGTTAAAACGATTATACAATAACATCATAAGTTAAGTTAAAAATGATACAAAACCTTATAAAATAATGATACAGTAAGAAAAAATAGCATAATATAAGAAAAAAAGTAAAAAAATAAATAAATAAATAAAAATAAAACGAAAAAGAAAATAATTCCAAGAAGTAAAATGTCTGATATTAAATAAACAATATAAAGGCAAAACTAGAAAAGTAAAAAAATAAAGACAAAATTAGAACCGGATCCATCTTTACTTGTTAATTATATGTGTGAAAAAATCTAAAATATGGTTAGTTATCTTGAGATATTTGTCTGGGTTCATAAATATTGTTTGAAAGTCTATAAGCCCTCAGATGCCAGAAAGAAAAAAAAAACTGTAAAGAGACAGCGAAAAGAAAGGGGGAATGGCGGTCTTATCTTGGCAATTCGTTTCTCTTTTTCTCTTTAATAAATAAGAGTGTGAACATCTACGGCATTTTAAAAATAATATTATGAATATTTATTTATTACAAAAAATAATTTATTAGTTCCGAGGGGTTAGGATGATTTTTTTTTTTATCTCCCTTCTCATCTGATATCATCTCATAAATATAAATAAAACCGATCAGCATCCCAGACGACTGTTTCTGTCACTTTTCAGATTCAATGCATTCGCACGCACACAGACTGGGTCTTTTATACAAGTTAGGCCCATCACATCCGATGATTTGTCAGCCCGTCAATATTTATTTTATAAATCTACTACTCTTGTGATATATTTATATGTATGTATAGTTACAATCGAAATTTATTTGCCATTTTATGAATGAAGTTTATAAGCCAGGACATACAAAACAACGAAATTATTTATGCTGAAAACGTTGAAAGAGAACCGAACGATTTCTAGTCGTAAATAGGAAAGGTATGGTATAGAAAATTTTATATTTTGATGACGGGCTGTTTATAACAGTTTAACTATATATAGGATAGGATTATTTTTGCTCTCTCCCTGTTACATATTTATACATATTTGGCCTTGTATCAAAAATAGTAGGCTAAAGCAAATTTATTTGTCCTTTTATACATATGAAGTCATTTAAAATCTTGCACCTTTAAATTACCGAAAGCAAGAAAAAATTGTATGCTGTGCGACCAGTCACACCAGATTACTCCCCCCCCCTCCTCGAGAAATTCCTCTGGATCCGCTCTTGAAGAATATCCAGTGTAATGCTGTTATAATGATAATCTCAAAGTGTAATATTAAATAAATCTTATTAAGTAAATTCTGAGGAAGATCGCGAAACGTCAACAGTTAAAAAATTTAAAAGGTTTTTATTTATTCTGGCGCTGACTCTCCTAGGTCTTTAAGAAGTATATTCGATTTTCAAGATGTAAAATTTATAAGTATGGGAAATTATTTATATTTTGTAACCACGGCAACCATTTCTCACATCCTTCCTATGAAGTACAAGAGTAAAGTGGTCTTCGGAAGATTTCAAGGGCAAAATGAGAATATACATTTTAAAGATCATTGAATTTTAATCAAAATCGTTGGACCGAATTTTGAGGAAATCGAAACAAAAAAAAAACTGAAATGGTGCATCAGTAAAGGCCTAGTAGCCCTCGGGGCGTGGTGTAGAGGTTAGCGTGCTAACCTCGTATACCAAACGTCGCGGGTTCGGACCCCAGGCAGTCCGATTATTTTATTTAAGCCAATTGGATACCAGATGGCTTAAATAAGAATGCCTGGACCCCATATATGTATATTTATTCAATAACGGTTATCGTCAAAGTCTTAAATGGCCTGAGTTGCCGAAAAGACTGTGTGAATGTGTGTGTGAGTGTGAGAGTGAATGAGAAAAAAAGTGTGAATGTTTAAAAAAAAAAAAAAAAAAGGCCTAGTACTCTTTGATTCAGGGAAACTCAAAACGTGAATATCCATTAAAATCTCGACATCGAATTTTTGATTTTTGATTTCTATGTATATTAACATATATAGATAAGAAAAAGTAAAAATTTTCATTTTTAAACTTGATTTTTTGTTATTTTTGCTATTGTTAACAGAAATCTTAAATTAAAAAGACTCTGATGTTCCAGCAAAAACTATCCTAAACGTAATTTAAATTAAAATTATAAAAAAATGAGTGAGTTTTCTCAAAAATTCGAAAAATTGCTCTAGTTTCTAGAAAAGAAAACTGATCAGAAAAATTAATTTTCAACTAGTTGCCTCAAAGCCGCCCCTGTGAAACGAGCCTTAGAGAGGTATTCAGAACGGTGAATGTGAAAGAAGAGGCCGAAATATCTCACTGTCTAGATTAATTTTATTTATAGACTACTACCCTATTGGCTGACATCCTGTCCTTTCCTATTTGATTTGTATTTTAAATACTTCAATAACCTTAACTCAGATAAATGATAGTTGCGCGACATGATTAAGTCTTATTTGAAAATATTAATCAACAAATGAAGGGGTTTTTAAAGTTTCCCTTTCGAGTAGCCCCTTAAATGCAAACTTTTACCAAAAGGTATGAGAGCTAAGTAAAAATTAAGCCTTGTTGAATATTTTTCCCCCAGTAAATAGAGAGAGAGAGAGAAAAAAATATAATTCAAGTACTCCTTTCAGGCATTAAACACGTAAAGAGTTTGCGTGTTATTCACGAGTCCACTCGACTCGTCAACATTTGATATGATCAGACGATAACACTCGTTAGATACATAAGTTATCTTATCACATACACATATTATCACCTACGGTTATTAATCCTTAAATGTTATTGATTGCATTCCCTCTATCTTATCAACCTTGCAATCTTGCTTTTATGATAAAAAAAATAATAACAATAAATAAATATATGTAAATTAAAAAAAAAAAAAAAAAAAAATTGAAAAAACATTAATAACGAGAAGCTATTAAAAAAAAATAATAATAATTAATGGTATTATGTTGTATTATTTTGGATAAGAGATCGTGGCAAGATTATTTTAATGGTCTTCCATCCACGAAGGATATTTATTTATTGAATTATTTCAAGCTGGAAAAATAATTTGATGACATATATGTCACGGTATTTCGCATAACCTTAATGGTCGGATATCTGGGAATTTTAATGTGGAGCTATCTGAGATTAAATATTATGAAAAGAGCATTCTGGTAGGAATATTTGTGAAGTATATGCCTACACTTAAAGGCCTTCTCTTCCCTAATATTGTATCTGGGAGAGTGAAGCTATTAAGTTTCAATTTTTTTTTTTTTTTAATAATTATAATCATTTAAAAAAAATCTGGTGTGCTGGCGCATAGCACATTACTTTCTCTTACCCTTCGATAAGAGAAAGATAGTTGCTCTTAGCACTTAAGTTCCAAATTTGACCACCCGATTCAAAGATGGCGCTGAACTACGAATGCTTCCACATCAGTAAAGTGCGCTTGAAACGATTTCCACGAAAAATTTCATTGATATGCTTTTTAAAGAACATGTTTAAAATAATTGATTTATGAATTTTAAAGAAAATCGTTGGGGCGAATTTTGAGAAAATCGAAAACAACTGAAAAAGTGCATCAGTAAAGTACTAGTACTCATTGGTCGATTTTGTTCAAAAGCTTCCTGCCATGTCCCATTGGGGTGCCCAACTTAAATATAAAATTCCAACTTCCTAGCTCTTTTCGTTCTTGAGATATTTTGTTCACAGACACACAGACAGACAGACCATGTAGCGAAAACCACTTTCTTGAATTCAGGGAACCTCAAAACGTGTATATCCGTCAAAATCTCGACATCGAATTTTTGACATGCATCCAATACTTTCTCTCTCTATATATTAACTATATATAGGTAAGAGAAAGTTAAAAAAAAATGTTGGTTAAAATTTTCATAATCTGGTGTTCTAAACAAGAAATTTCAATAATATTTATACACCAGTTTAAAAGGAAGATATTTTGCATAAAGGAACCAAGCGCCATTATGATCGAAATTGAGATAAGACCGCCATCTTGTAGTGAAAAAGAAGATCTTCCTCTTTATTCAAATCAACTATTTTTGTATAAATCAATGTCATTAGTTTTGTTTACAATTGTGCAAATGAAATGCCCCTTATTTCATATTTAGGTTAATGGCGCTTGGTTCCTTTGTGCATAACATCGTCCAAATAATCATCTTTAAACAAATTGAACTTGAATGTAAACAAGGATAGAAATTTCATTAGTCTAATATAAAAATTTTATAAACGAAAACTTTAGAACTAAACTCTATAATTATAATTATAGAATAGAACGCCTATAGGCGTTGGTTCATAAATCATATTTCGAGATTGAATGGCCATTAACACTCTCGAGGTCAAGGTCTGTCCTGTCTACTACTCGAGTTTAGGTAGCCTATATATTTATATTCATTTGATTTCAATTAAAATAGAAAATGAAAGGCTTTGAAATGTTAAAATATTCATTAACTTATTGAATTCTAGAGACTGAGCTCTTAAAAAAAAAAAAAAAAAAAAAAAAAAAGCTATTAATTATTTGTTTGATAAAATTAAGACTGTGTTTGCATAGAAAGTGAATTTGTTTTAATATCAGTCCGATTATAATTTATTATGACAAGGCATTTACACAAATGTTATATTTGTTTCTAAAACAAATTGGATTTGTCGATTTTAACTTTCTGAAAATGGCGGAATCTGTCAAGCAAAAAGAAACAAATTTTTTTGGCACCTTCCATCTGTATTTTCTAAAATGAAAGCTACGAGAGGAGAGTAATTTGTATGAAATGAAAGCTTGTTTGGGGATGTGTGCAGAAATATGAAAAAGCGATATATAATTAGTGGAAATATTTTTATCAACCCTCCCTTTGGCATGGAATGTATTCTAATCAAACCAATTTTGTTTTTGGCTATTTCTGGCAGAAAATGGACCGTGTTGAAGAATGATATCTGCCAATCAAAATTATTTTAAACGAGTAGAGATGAACAACAATGTCGGTATTTGCTTCCCCAAGGGTTCTAATCCTTTTTAAATTTTATATTTTTTTATGTAAAATATTTCAATAAATAGAGATGAATGCTCCGCAGTGACTTGAACTTCAAAAGGTTGGGAAACTCTGGTCTAGAAGTAAGTCGCCATCCATGACCAAAATGTCGACCAGTAAATAAAAATTTTTTTGAAGTGAAACTTTTATTTGATCCTCTCAAATTTTTTCGCTTTTCTATCAGCATGTCGCGTTACAAGCTGTGACGTCAAAGGCCGTGACGCTACTAGCAATGATGTCACAAGCCGTGACGACAAAAATAGGAAAGTTGAAATTTAATATACATGACGAATTATAAAAAAATAATTGTGAGATTTAATTACTTAAATTGATAAAATATAATTTTTAAAATAATTTTAAATGATTCAAATCTTCAATTACTAAATAAATATTGTTCTCAGTTTTTAACATGTGTCTATTGATTTCCCATTTTCCAATTATTAAGTTAAGATTAAAAACGCGATTTTAATACCCTTAATTGAATAATTTTCTGAAAATTTTCAGTTAAACGCCTACGATCCGAAAAAAAAGTTTCACTTGCATCGTGGTTTCATAAAACCACACAATGATTTTCTTTTCTGTCTGCCTATTTTTTGCCTTCCTATATAATATTATTTCTATATACATAGATCTAATTTGGCAGGCGTCTGTAGGTCTATATATGAGTACCCATAGACCTATTATATTTTATATAAGCTTAAATAAATTCAGTTCATTTAGACTTTCGACATCAGAGGTCTTCCCAGAATCGGTACGTGTACCATCAAAGTATTTTTTATATCATATTATTATATGAAAGGAAGGGTTGAAAACATTATTTATAATACCGTTGGAAGAAGTAATTTCATTTTTTGTTTTGTTTTCAGATGAACGTATAATTTTCACACTCCGCTTGTTGAGCGAATTTATTATTTTATTTATATCGGAGAAACCATTTTTTCGTTGTTGGACACTTAATTTTATTTATATAGATTTAGAAAACAATATCATCACTTATATCTAGTAGATTTGCTTTTTTTTTTCTTTTCTATTAAATTTTCTTTATTTCTTGTTCTTTAGATTATCTAAGTTGAAATTAGATTTGTTCGTTATTTATGGGCTAATATTAAAAGAAATTGAATGTAATTTTATAAAAGGAAAAAAAAAGGAAGAAAAGAGAAAGAGAAAAATGAAGCAGAGAGAAGAGACACTAGTTGAACGCCAAATCTGATTATATCTGGTTTGATTGGTCGCGATCTAGCAAGCTTGTCAAAGGCATCGTCTTGGAGAGGGGAGGTGGGGGAGGGGGGTGCTTTAGAGAGGAATGGATGAATTTTTCACGAGCGGTTTACCACACATCCCTGTGCGCCACTTGACGTTAGTAAATCCTCCTCTTCTTTACCTTAAAATGCATTAAGTAGAAATACGGCATTTTAAGGTTGTTCGGATAGTACATCGTAAGTCATAATAGAATCTAAATTTTTTTTTTAAATAAAATTAAAAATTTGAATGCCAAAATTCCTTATTATAATTTAGTCGTGACCTATCATAGTTTATAATTGGATTAAGTTAATAATTTAATTACCAAAAATAATAAATGAATGACTTTCGACTTGAGCAGTATTTCACGTAATATAGAACTGGCAACATTGCATTCATCAACTATCTATTTTAAATCTTAAACGCCTTAAATTTTATTTTATTTAATATATTACAATGTTTAATGCAAATCAGTTTAAACACAATGGACGATTTGCGAGAAAAAATATTGTAAAATTGAAAAAAAAAATGTATCTGACATAGAGATAAGACACTTATGCTATGCGACGTTGCCAGGCTGGTCTGACTCTCGAGAATTCATTATTTTTAAATATTAGCGACTGTCATTTTGGAGAATTTTTTGACTTTCTTGTTAAAATATCTTTAAAAGCGGTCGGCAGAAACTTTTGGTTTTATTTTTAACGTATTCCTCGGAAGTGAATTAATAAAATGTAAGTTTTTTTGTTTTTGTATCAGTTGCACAGATGCCTATATAATTCGATATGTGTGAATTTCGTCGTTATTCCCCATAGGCTACATGTTAAATTTCAATTTTTTAAAAATTAATTACACGATAACCCTGTGTCAGATCTGCTTCAAAATTTTATTTTATACGTATTTGATAGTGATTAATAACATATTAAAAAATTAGCTTTTAATCTACCAAAGTGCTTTAATGTCCGAACAACCTTAAATCAATAATAAAATGATCAATATACTGTAAAAATCCATTCTACAAATTCAAATAACAAGTGCGAAAGTAGTGTGGTATGCTTCAATTCAGATAAACAGGACTGTACTTTTTTCAGAAGAGGCTATAAATATAAAATATTGAATCCCCATATCAAATAAATGGCTGAGATTCGGGCAGTTGAATCATATTTACTCTCACTTAGTTTTAAAACATTTCAGAATGCGGTCTATACCAACAACTTAGCAAACAACTGAACATTTTATTCAAAAATTTTCGTGTTTTAAAAATATTTCTCCAGATATTTTGAGGTATTTCCAGATTTCCACAATTTTCCAGAAATGGTATACATCTTGTTAGTAAAATCAGAATTTTAGTTTGATATATAATACAATATAAAATGTTTCGCTCAGGGGCCCACATCTTGTGGGTACGTGGATGGTGGCCACGAGCTGCCCGAGCTGGGATAGGAAATTTCTTCTGTTCTCTTCCATGTATATTTTAAACAAGCGTCAGACCGTGCGACGAGCCGGCCTGTTCTATCCTTCCACATAATAGGGGTAAAGGGAGGAAAAGAGTAGATCCGCCGACCCCGCAGCTTGGGAGGAAAGAAGAAGATTCAATATAAAATGTTAAAATTTACTGGCAAATATTCTATTTATATTTCCTTCAGGTGCCATTAGATTCCTTACTAGAGTAAAAGATACATACAGTATTTTTCAACAATCAAGACCAATTAAGATTTAATATAAACTCAAGTTTTAAATTAAAGCCTTTGTATTGTACTAATTATTATTAATACTAAAAGAAAATAAGATGTGACAGAGAAATTACATTAATTACTTTTCCGTAATAAAATAACAACGATGGCGGACAGGCCGACGACTTGCTGTATTAATTAGCTAAAGTAGGAAGTTAAGAAAAACATCTCTCTCGTGGAACCTTTAATTTCCCATAAAGTGATGTTGTGATTGTTAATAATAGTATTATTCCCTGGGCTTTAAGCCTGTCAAGTTGCATGTAAAGAGCGGGGAACATTAATTGCATCACATATCAAGTGCCACCAACGAGGCAAGTCTATCAAAATTAAATTACAACATTATCAACTACATTGTTTTATATACCAGGCTATAGATAGAAGAGAAACAAATAAAATCTAATCTCTTATTAAAATATTAGCTAACTTTTTTACTTTCTCTTACCTATGTATATATGTAATATAGTATATATAGAGAGAAAGTATTGGATTCATGTCAAAAATTCGATGTCGAGATTTTGATGGATCTTCACGTTTTGAGGTCCCCTGAATCCAAAAAAGTGGTTTTCGCGACATGGTCTGTCTGTGTGTGTGTGTGGGTGTGTGTGTGGGTGTGTGTGTGTGTGTGTGGGTGTGTTCAATTTTAAGCATGAAGGAATTGAGCTATGAGGCTGAAATTTTATATTTAAGATAAACACCCCCCGGGACCGGAAAAATAAGCTTTTAATCAAAATCGGCCAAAAGATTACTAGTACTTTACTGATGCACTTTTTCAGTTTTTTTTTCGATTTTCTCAAAATTTGCTCCAACGATTTTTTTTTTTAATTCAAAAATCAATTATTTTTTAGATGCTCTTTCAAATGTATATTCTCATTTCGCGATTGAAATCTTCTGAAGACCACTTTACTCTTGTATTTCATAGGAAAGATAGTAGAAATGGTTGCCATGGTAACAAAATATAAATATTTTCCCATATTTATAGATTTTACATCTGAATTCCAATGTTCCGTATTGTCGGGAACTAAATATATGTCGACACAAAAAATCTGGTGTGACAAGCACAGTACACAACTTTCGATTACCGAAGGTAAGAGAAAGTTGTGTGCTGTGCGCCAGTCACACCAGATTTTTTATTTTTAGGAAGACTTAAATAGAATCTAAAAATAATGACCTATATCATACTGCGCTACAAATGTCTCCGGCTATGTTGTAGTCTAATAATTTATGTGAAAATATATTAATAATAATAAACAGCTAATCAACGAAATAAGCATGTCTGTTGCAATGCATTGTGCAGGAGGAGGAAGGAAAAGGGAACCCACCTCAGTATTATGAAAGTTATTTTTCAGAGTAACCACAGCGTGTCAGCACTAACCTATACTAGCACTAATGACAGAAGAGAGATATAACGTAAATAAATTCGTTCTATTCATTTTAGTTGTGTATAAACGGGGATTAAAAATCTTGGTTATCTTGGCCCTTTGTGAAAAAGGTTTGGTGACCCCTGATTTAAAAGATAATAGATAATTATATCAATTTTAATCATCAGAGCAGATTTTGAGAAACTCAAAAGAAAAACTGAAAAAGTACATTAATAGTATTTATTCTTTGGCTGATTTTAATCAAAACTTTCGTGTCCATGGATAATTTTTTTTTTTTAATTTAAATAGAGGCATAAGGTTAGGCTACTCCATTTCAAAATTTGGCAAACAATTATTTTTATCTCTGAAAATTTCGTGGAATATTTTTTTGTGATTTTAAGTCAAAATTAAGGTTCGTTTTGCCCGGGGGGGGGGGGGGGGGGGGGCCCGGGGGGGGGCCGTTTTGAGAGGGGGGGGGGGGGGGGGGGGGGAAAAAGATTCGTTTTTATTAAAAACAAACTGCCCAGGAATTTACTTCTAATTTTTTTACTAAGGTTGACGGAGCAATTTAATAAAATAAACTATATTTTCAGGATTTTATTATTTAGATCAGAATAAAAAAATAGAAAAGATTTTTGAATTAACCATTGCACCTAAAAAGCCTTAAATAAACAGACTAGCTTTAATAAATATTCAAATAACGTAAATTCACGTCAGAAAATTTAAATTGTATTGTTTACCAATAGGTCTATATAAATATGAACCGAGTCTATATGTCGAAAGACTTTTCTATACAACTTCTAGGAAAGTATAAAGAATCAAATCTATTTGGCCCATAAAGAATAAAAGGGTTTTTATTTATTCAAGATTGAATTTTTTTATTTTTAAATTAGAAAATTCCAACTTTTATAACTTGATTTTTTATACGAACAAAGAAAAGAATTTTTAATATATCAAATTGTTTAAGTATGTATTTTATTAATAATTTTAAACGATAAAAAAAAAAAGAAAATACTTAAGCTTTTGCAAATCCAAACACAGGATACATGACAGAATTAGAATCTGATTTTAACTTCCGCATATATTAATTGAAAGAGATTCCCGTGGTGGGGATTGTCAACAAGAAAGTAGTAAATTCTCCCATATAGAGATAAGCTTATTTGGATAACAATTAATTAATATCTTCTTCCTTCTTTGTCTTAAATCTCTAGTCAGGGAATTATATGCGACCGAAAAGAAGCAAGCCGAATTAAGAGAAGAAGAGGGAATTGGAGAAATTTATTTCATACAAATGTGTTATATTTCAAATTGAGAAATGGTATGCTTACATATACATTGTATTTAAACAAACTTATATTGCTCGTTTAATAGTAGAGGATAATAATAAAATCAACGGAAGTGCCACTTATTAACACTTACACCTACAAATTAGATCGGGTAATTAGAAAAGACCATCTTTTTTAAATCGTGAGAACGCCTAGGAGTTAGGCAACCAGAAGTGTAATACACTTCCGGTTGCCTAACTCTCAGGCTTTCCCATAATTTAAAAATGCTTTATTGCATGAATAATCTTATCCGCTATTTTTCTTAGGGCCGGTTGCTTCACATCTAATTATCCCTTGGATAAGCTAGTTGACTATGACTTTCGAGATCGATACTTCTAGTTAAGCTAATCATATGAATAAATAAGAGCCGGTATTTAGCAAAGACACAAAGATCTATATAAGGAAGGCTTAACAAAGGAAGGAGGGATATTTTAAACACAAGCATCATAATAAATAGTGGCCAGTGTCGATATGTCAAAACCAATATGAAATTTGGAACCAAAATTGGAAACCCTTTATTTTTTTGAAAATTTTCAAATTTTTGTAAAAAAAATTAATTTTTATTTTTTTTAGTTGTGTCTTTATTAAGTTGCTAATTTCACAAAAAAAGCCTGTTCTTGTTTACTATATCGATTATTTATTATTGGCTGGGTAAATTTGTTTGGTGACTAGAAGTGAAGCAATTGGCCCAAAGTATTTTTTTTTTCTTATTTATAAAAACGAGAGTTATTTAACCTTTCGCTCAGCAACTTTCTCTTATTTGAAAGTTGTGTTCACACCAAAATTTTCGGGTCGTCATTTATGTATTTAGTTTCAGGCATTATAAATATAAAATTTATAAGCATAGAAAAATATTTTATTTTGTTAAGGGGGATCGGGAACGAAGGTGTTACGCATGTTTTTCCCGATAAGATGGCGTAGTGTGTCATAAAAGAGTATGCCCAAAAATCAAGTAATTAAAAAATTTGCCAAGAGATGTCAGAATGGTATCTAATAATATTTAATGCATTTGGTTGATTTTCATTGAATAAATAAATGTTATTATATATTATGTATCTTTTATAAAAGCATAAAAATATATAAATATAGGCTAATACTATATCGACTGTTAGACTAGCCTGCCATCTATTGCAAGAATGCTGAACTAATTTGACAGTTGGTTTTTAAATAAATCATCTAAGTTTATTTTTCAAAATTTCTTAATTAATATGTGATTAATAATAACAATAAATTCATTTAAAAAAAAATTAAAGATTATTTGGACTGATTGTTTTTTTGTATTTGCTTGATAACAAAAAAATTAAATACGATAATTTTTTACTAAGTTATTAAAAAAATTATAGCTCGATGTCCCAATAATTCATTAAAAAAAAAAAAAAAAATGGCATTGAAAAATTCCTTATAATAGTCTAGTTTTTTTTTTTTTTTTAAGTACGATTAGACGTCGCTCCTGAACCCCTTTAAGATGGCAAATAATTAATCTTTAAATAAAAAAAAACGTACATTTTTGGTTTAATATGCAGTATACAATAACGAAATTAAAGTACATTAGTTTAGGAAGCTCTAAACATCTTAAATCAAGCATTTTTAATTGTTTTCGATCAGGTCCACTCAAACCGTAAATTGCTTAAGTTTTTTACTTTTTTTTAACATAATATGAATATTTAATGAAATAAGAACCTTTCAAATTGAGAATCGATAAATAGTTGTCGTTA
Source organism: Euborellia annulipes (assembly GCA_023213315.1). NCBI lineage: Eukaryota > Metazoa > Arthropoda > Insecta > Dermaptera > Anisolabididae > Euborellia > Euborellia annulipes. The sequence goes on from JAKCPI010008402.1 coordinate 115,269, forward strand.
TCAATTTAAAATGTTGAGTAGAAAATAGAGTAAGAGTAAATGAGACACACAACGATCTCCGCCTGCCCCTCCTCCCCCTCCCCCTCCCCCTAGCCTTCTCTCGAAGAGGGTGAACTTAACCTCTCGTTGCATTAAAATTCATTATTTAATGTTTAAAGAATCTTGGAGTGGCTTCATTCAAAATTAATTAATTCTTAAGCCTTTCTCTCGCAAATGGTTCATGAATATATTTCGGGTCTTAATTTATTAGATGAAACTGAAAAATTAAAATAGATTAGAAATTCTTTAAAATTTGAAATAAGATGAAGATGTAAGATGGATGGGGTTAAAATTAAAGAGAGCTTCAGCTCTACAGAGTAATGATTTTTTTTTTCATATGTTATTTATTAAAATTTTTTATTTTTTCTTTATTCATATCTGTTAAGGTGGATTAGAAGCGAAAGCTGTTTTTTTTTTTTAATTCCTTTAAGGTCTTTTTCGGCATCGAAGGCATTTAGACATGTCCCTATTTATTTCAATTGATTGGTATCCAATTCAATTAAAATAAATTTTGTCGCCTGAGACGGGATGTGAACCCTCGACCCTTGGTATAAAAGGCCAGAACGCTAACCTCTACACCAAGGCCCGAAAGCGAAAAGTGTGCTTGCTCGAGTCATTCAGGAAGCTTGTTTTGGCCTATAAAGTCTATCATTCTAGTATCATTTTTAGTACCGGATCTAGCGAACTAAATCTCGGTCGCTTTTTTTGATGTCGACCTAACGCTATTTTATAGTGTTAACGCTATTTTATAGAAGAGTCTATATTTAAAATGTGAATAAAATCATTCGAGAAATGGTGTGCTTACATTGTACGTTTAATAGTGTAAAACTTTCCGATTTATTTAATTAATCAATGAAAAAGCACGTCTTCCGCGGGCTTTGTTGCTGGCTAGGGGGCTATGTCCCTGTACCCCCTTGCTCGACCGACTTCGGCGAGCAAATGCATCAAATTTATTCTCGCTCATTGTTTAAAAATTTTAGTTTTAAAATTTCCCTCTCTGACTCCACTTCCTCTGACCATGGACATCAGTGAGAGAGGTAAACAGTTACACATTTAAACGATTCTATCGTAGAGAAATTGTTCATCATACTCTTAAGTATTTGCACGAAAGTATTAGCCCTGAGATTGATGTACTTTTAGCTATGAAATTTGCAAAAGATTTGGTACGCAGTAAGTAGCGTTACTGTTCAAAATTGCTTCAAGAAAGCTGGATTTCGTATTAATAAACAACAAACTTCTCCTGTACATCTATAAGATAGAAACTCGCATTAGTGAGAAACCTCTATAAACGAAAAAATCATGTTCCCTTGAACTCTCTCTTAAAGAGGTTTC
>JAKCPI010008403.1:0-36029 GCA_023213315.1 Euborellia annulipes
TGGGATTTGGAAGCAGACAAGGTGAGCGCATTATTACTTAAATATTTGTGTAGGTGAAGTACCGAACCACTGAGGGCTGAGAAGGTCTCATATAGATTGTCCGACGAACTGTATACAACTATGTCATCGGCGTACTGAATCATCTTACAATTTTCAGACACCGTGTGGAAAATATCGAAAGTGTAGCAAAGAAACAGCATGGGACTGAGTATAGAACCTTGCGGGAGTCCTTTATAGATTACCCTGGACAATACTGCGTTCTCGGATTCTACATATATGGTCCTTTTGTACAGAAGTTCAATAATCAGGTTTGCTGTGTTATTTCCCAGTCCCAAATATTTTAGTTTATTGTGCAATAATTTTAGCTCCACGTTATCATACGCACCTTCAATGTCAATGAATACAGCCGACGTAATTTTTTTATAAGCAAATGATTCTTGAATATTGTTCACCAGAATAGACAAGTTGTCCATTGTGGACGATTCTTTTCTGAAGCCAAATGATAGTAGTGGTAATTTATAATTATTCTCCAAGAAACATTCCAGCCTGACCTTTATGAGTTTTTCAAATATTTTCAGCATGCAAGACGATAATGCGATAGGGCGGTAAGAGGATCCTGATGATCGGGGCTTGCCGGGTTTTAATATTGGCAGTACTATTTGTGATTTCCAGGAGTCAGGTATGGCGTGAGTATATCGTATATCATTATAAATGTCCAGAAGGAAGTACAAGGCTATTTCAGGTAAGTGAGCAATCATTGAATAAGAGATGTTGTCAACGCCTGGCGAGGTATCGTTTGAAGAAAGGATCGCTTTTAGTAATTCATCTCGAGAAAAGGGAAGTTCTAGTAGATCATCAGATTCTCCGGTAGCACCGTAGTCGATTTGGGGCGGGACATATGGAGGTGTTAGTTTGTCCAAGAATTCATCTATAGCACTGTTAGATACTGGTTTTCTCTGAGGTTGGTATGAACCATATAATTTCTTAACTTTATTCCAGACATCCTTGGATTTCGTATTGGGATTAATTGAGGCACAGTATTCAGTTCAGCTTTGTCTCTTCGCTGCATTTACTATTCTTTTTGCGGATGCTTGGGCTTTTTTGAGATCGAGAAAATTTGATAGGACGGGATTAAATTTATAGACTCTATGGGCAATCTTCCGGGCGTCGATAGCTTCTTTACAGTTTTGCGTCCACCAACATACTGAGGCTCTTCTCCCTAGGTATGGTTTGACCCGGGGATGGAAATATTAGCCGATGTAATTATTGTGTCAACTAAGAATTCATACCGTGATATAACCGAATTTGTAGCATAGACCGAAAACGGGTTTGCGAATTTCTGCAAGATACTGGTTTGGTATAAGGACCAATTGGCTGACTGGGTTTTATACTTAGGGGGTCTAACGCTTATGTGTATCCGCCCCATGACAAAGTGCTTTTTCAGGATGATGGGGAAATGATCTGATCCCAATGAATCCTCGTATACCTCAAAATTGAACTGGGGGCTTATGTTAATTGAGCTAAGCGATACGTCCACAATAGAGATATTAACCGGGTCATGTCTTAATCGAGTTTCTGTACCATCGTTAAGCACTGTTAAATTTAATTTGTCCATCAGATACAGTAAAGATTCACCTTGGTTGTCTCTGTAGCTACATCCCCATTCTATTGCATGCGAGTTGTAGTCCCCAAGCAACAGATAAGGAGGAGGCGTATTTTCTAAGGCTTTATATAGGTCGGGACCTTTTAGTGAAAATTTGGGTTTGAAGTAGCAGCTCAGAATAGATATTTCAGAGTTGTCTGGCAATTTTATTCTGGCACCGCACATTTGAATCTCTGGCGACGGAGAGACAATGGGAAGAGGTTGAAATGAAATTTTTCTATGAATTAGTAGCATAGCCCCACCTTTGCCATCGAATCTATCAGCTCTTATTGCATCGAAATTACTTATTTTAAAATTTTGCCCAGACTTCAACCAAGTTTCGCTAATCGCGGCGATATCGACCTTTAATTCTGTGAGCGCAAACTCTAAGCTCGGTTTATTGGAATATATTGAACGAGAATTCCATTGGAAAATTGTGAGTTGATCGGCTGTGTTGTTCATGGTGATTTTTTTTTTTTTTTTTTTCGAATTTAGCTCAGATCAGTCTTAAGCATTTGTAAATGTAAAATTTAGCAAATATATGTACTAAAAATAAATAATTAGCCCTATAAGAAATACTTGTATATGTAAAATTTAGCAAATATATGTACTGGAAATAAATAATTGAGCGAAATATTTTGCTATGTAAAACTTAGTTAATATATATATATATATATACTAGAAATAAATAGTTGTACCAAATGCTTGTATATGTAAAATTTAGCAAATAAATGTACTAAAAAAAAAAAAAATAAATAAATAAATAATTGTAAGAAATACTTATATATATAAACTTTAGCAAATATATGAACTCGAAATAAATAATTGTAAGATATACTTGTCTATGTAAAATTTAGCAAATAAATGTACTAGAAATAAATAATTATAAGAAGTGCTTGTATATGTAAAATTTAGCAAATAAATGTACTATAGATAAATAACTATAAAATACTTTTACATGTAAAATTTAACAAATATCTGTGCTAGAAACACACAATATTTGTTCAATATTTGTACTAATCTGTAGATGATATTATGTGAATGTTAAGCTGCTAAATACAAGTACTAGGCTCATTAAGGTCTGAGTTATTTGTGAGTTCTCTGACAAAATATTCCGAATCTTCTGAGGGGAGGTTAAAAGATGCTATGGGAATATCCAGTGAGATTATTTTTTGCAAAATACTCTGCAAAATAGTATTAAATCTGTCTGGATTATTTAGATGTTTCGTATAATTGGGATTTGATAATATAGGGATCCTCGAATCAATGCTATTGCTTACATTTTGGATTTTTTCAAAGTGTGGCCTCTCTACTACTTTCGGAGTGGGTACCGACCGAACTGAGATTATTTTATGTTTCTTATTTGTTATTGCTGACATATCGTTTTTCCTTTTAAGTACTTGGGAGAAGGAAACCGCTTCATCCACAACGTTATTTTGGGGAGCAGACGTAGAACTAGAGGGAGCTTGTGAGTTTAACGATACTTTTCGAGAGTAGGTCGTCTTATTTTTTAAACTTAAATGAGCCTCTTTTATCGACATAAGATTTTCAGAAATTAGTTTTTTGACTTCTTTTTGGGCTATAAGTGTGGGACACTTTCTGTCCGTGGCAAGATGTTTGCCCTTACAATTTAGGCAGGTGGCCTCAGGGGCCTGACACTCATCTATTTTATGGCTATCACCACACCGTGGACAACGGGGGTGAGAAGACTGAGATTTATACGAGCATATTGTGTGAAAGTGACCGAAACTGTGACAAAATTGACACTGGACAACTCTTTGGACGAAAACATCCACCTTACAAATGACTTCAAGGATTTTGACTTCGGGAGGGATACGTTGACCCCTGAATGTAAGTACTACCAAAGGAGTGGGAACTCGACTATCTCCTGTCTTTTTGAAAATTCGTCTTGCTTTTGTAATCGGTTGAAATGAACTAGTGAACTCTACTATTTCTTCTTCTGTCAAAGAATAGTCCACGTCTCTAATTAATCCTTGTCTGTATAGCATAAAGTTTGGTATGTAGCATACAAGATTATTCTCTTTCCAGAAAGGCATATTTTTCAATTTATTTGCGCTACTACAATTGATCATTTCTATTTTTATTAAATAATAATAATAATAATAATAATAAAGCCATTTATTAGCATCCTTATTTTTACATACAATATTTACTTAACATTATTATTATTATTTTTTTTTTTTTTTTTTTTTTTTTTATATATATATACAATTTAGACAATTCTTTTTTTTTTTTTTTTTTTTTATTTAATAAAATCGTTTCGGAAACTAGGCCCATTTTTGAGCAAAGGCCTCTCCCAGACTTCGCCACCGGTTTCTATCTTCGGCTAGCTGGAACCAATTTTGACCCGCAAAGTTCTTCAGATCTTCGCTCCATCTAAGATGTTGTCGTCCTCTTTTTCTCCTTTTTCCTCTAGGATACCATTCGAAGACGTGCTTTGCCCATCTATCTCCTGACATTCGTCTCAGGTGTCCTGCCCACCTCCATTTTAGTTGTTTGACGGAGACGGTTATATTCTTAAATTTTGTTTTTTCTTTTAAGACTGTATTTGGTATACGATCTTTCCTAGATATACCAAGAATTCGTCTCTCTATGGCTCTTTGTGTAACTTCAATCCTGTTTTGGTCGCTTTTTAATAGAGACCAAGTTTGGGATCCATAGTTTAGGCATGGCAATAGGCAGGAATCAAAAATTTTCTTTTTAAGTACTAAGGGAATTTTTTTATTTTTTAAAAGAAATTTCAGAGAGTGGTATTTCTGCCATACTTTGGTTATTCTCCTGTTGATTTCTTTTGATGTGCTTTTTTCAAATGAAACAAGTTGACCCAGGTATATTGCCTCCGTTTTCCACTCAATTTGTCTTCCTTCTAATGTCACGACATCTCTGCTACTGTTTGTTAGTAATTGTGTTTTTTCTGGATTAATTTTAAGTCCTGCCTCTTTACTCTTTTTGTTTAATTCTCTAAGCATATATTGCAGATCTTCCGCTGATTCGGCAAAGAGAATAATATCATCGGCAAAGCAAAGATGAGTCAATCTTCTTCCGTTTATGTTCAAGCCAGTGTCAAGCCATTCAATATTTCTTAATATTTCTCTTAAGGCGCTCTTAAAAAGATCTGGTGCTAACGGGTCACCTTGTTTCACACCTCTCTTTATTTGGAAATATGGCCCTGTTCTGTCCATTACTATTCTTGCTTTCGAATTTTGGTATATATATTTTATTATTTTAATGTATTTAGGGTGGATCCCGTCATTTGTTAATGCTTTGAATAGGAATTGATGTTTGATAGAATCGAATGCTTTTTCATAGTCGATTAGAGCAATATAGGTTCTCGTCTGATATTCTTTTGATTTTTCAATGATTTGACTTACAGTGAAAAGATGGTCAATAGTTGAGTACCCTTTTCTGAAACCCGCTTGTTCGGGTGTTTGATTTTCTTCTATCTTTCCATAAAGGCGATTTTGAATAACTTTGGCAAAGATTTTGTAGAGGTTTGATGTAAGACTTATAGGTCTGTAATTCCTTAACTCCAATGGACTTCCCTTTTTAAAAAGTAGTATTATATCAGAGTTTAACCATTGTTTTGGCACCTTTTCCTCTTCTATAATGATATTAAATAATTTTTGAAAATATGGCAGGATGATAGGCGAGACCATTTTGATGATTTCGTTTGTGATTTTGTCTTCTCCGGGTGTTTTTTCATTTTTTGTATTTTTAACTACTAATTTAATCTCGGATTCCAGGATATCAGGCACAGGAAGATTTTCTTCTTTTATAAGTTGGACAGGAATTGCTACATCTTCATCGTGATAAATGTTTTCGTAAAATCTTGTAGCCAGTGAAATTATTTCTTCTCTCTTGTAGAAATTTTTCCCTTTTTCTTGTAAAGTGATTGTCCAATTTTTTCCTTGGCACATGCTTTTTTTGATTTTTTTAATACTTGTTTTTTCTAAATATTTGTCGATTATTTCTTCTGTGTGTTTTGTCAAGTCTTTTCTGATATTATATCTTGCGAGTTTGCAGATTGTATTGTATTCGAGTTTTTCTTTTATTGTTTTTCTGGGTATTTTTTTGTGTTCTTCGCGTTGTTTAATTATTTTCTGAGTCTCTTCAGATAGCTTTGTTTTTGTTTTTTGAGTTATTTGAGAGGATTTTTGAATTTTAACTATTAGTTCTTCTATAATATTATAATAATCTTGAATATTCATATTTGTGTTTTCATTGTTGAGATTTTTTTGTGTTTCCTCTATTGCTTTCAATAATACAAGTGATTCGTCATATTTTATATTTCTGTTTTCTTTTATTTTCCTAGTAGGTTTTTTATTCTTTAGGTTTAGATGTAGTAAAATTATTCTGTGATCCGATGTGAATTTGAAGTGGTTTGTTATAATTAAATTTTTGATTAAATCTATTCTTGGTGTAAGGACAAAATCGATCTCATTTTTGTGTTCTCCATTTGGTGATAACCAGGTCCATTTTTTGCCTTTTCTTTTCTTAAAAAAGGAGTTTGATATTTTAAGTTCGTTTTGTTGGCAAAAACGAATTAGCTTCCATCCTCGTGTGTTTCTTTTTCCGTAGCCATAAGGCCCCAATGTAGCCTTTTCTTCCGGTAGTCTCCAGCCAACTTTGCTATTGAAGTCACCCATTACAATTAGATGGTTTTTTTGTGAAGAGCTATTGGTATCCAACGTATTTTGAAGATCTTCATAGAATTTGTCTATTTCCTCTTCACTGGATTCTGAGGTGGGAGCATAAATTTGAATAAGTGTTAGTGTGCTTTTTTCGCAAGTTTTTATTTTTAACACAGATATTCTGTCATTAGGTGAGAAAAAATATTCGATCATGTCTTTTAAGCTTCCCTTTAAAATAAATCCAGTGCCTCTCATTCCTTGGGTTTGTCCGTTGTGGTAGAAAATGTAACCACTTTTTCTTTCTATAATTTTCTCGTGATTTCTTCTTACTTCTGAAAGTCCAACGATGTCTATTTTGGAATCTTTTAGTGCTTCTTCTAGTTCCACTAATCTGTCTTCAGACAGAAGTGATCGAACGTTTAATGTGGCAATTGTCATGTCCTTACTGTTTTTATTCTTTAATTTTTTTAGATTTTGTTGTTGTTGTTGTTGTTGTTGTGGTTGTTGTATTGAAGTTGGGAGGTATTGGTCATATTCCCCCTTGGTGACCTGCCATGCTGGGGGAAGTGAGTTGAGTTTGTTTTTTAATGGGCTAGTTTCCTCTTTATCTTAACTATTCTCCGAAAAAATTGATTGAGATCTTCTGTTTTCCTCCTGTGGGGTTTCTTCATCCACCTCCGGGGTTCTTCGGAAGAAGTCTGATATTTTATTAACATTTTTATTTTTATTTTCAATTTTGCTTTTCTTTCCATCTTTCATGAGTTGGTTTGTTTGAGTGATTTGCTCGTTTGAATTTGGAGAGATGGATAATACTCGTTTTTTGTTTTTTGAATTATCTCTAAATTCTTCTATTATGAGTTTGTCATATTTTATTATTGCAAACTTTCCTTGACTTCTGGCCTCTAATAGTTGCTTTTGTAATTCTCTACGCTTTTCAATTATATCTTTTGGGAAGTCCTCAGTAAGATAATATTTTGTTTTTGCTAGATTTTTTTCTCATTTTTAAAATCATAAGCTTTTTTTTATAAGTTGTGAAGCTTATTAAAATTGGTCTTATTTTATTCTGACTTATTCTTCCGAGTCTTTTAATATAGTCGATCTCTTCACTCTTTAATGGAATTTTCAGCTGTATATTAATTAGTTTTATGAATGTTTCCTCCAAATCGCTTTGGTTCTCCTCGAGTCCATGGAGAATTAAGTTTCGCTTCCTTACTTCTTTCTCCAATTGCGCTGTTCTTTTGTTCTGATTCTCTAATTCGTTCAAAATTGAATCTTTGAATTCTCCTATATTGTTTTCAAGGCACCTATTAATTTCACTATTTACTTCTTTTTTCATTTCTTCTTTCAATTCCTTGAATAGTTTTCTAAATTCATCCGCATTCATTTTTGGAATTTTTTTTTTTTTTTTTTTTTTTAAATCACTTGATTATTCAGAGTAGGAATGGATAGGATTTGTGAGGGGATGTCTTCGCACTTCAACGGGCCGTTTGAGTGACTCACTTTAAGGATTTTAGCCCCTGGACCTGTATTTATTAGTTAAATTATTTTTAATGTAATTGTATGTATGTAAATGTATATTTATAAATTATTTGTGACCTGCTTATCTGACTAAATTTAAATAATATTTTCGAAAGGAAAATATATAATAATCTTCCTAAGGAATTTGTGTTTATTTATTTATTTTTCTTTTGTAAAACAAATTTATATTTACGTTAATTTCAAGGAAGAAGTGATTAATATAAATCCGAAATGAGTTTTATAAAAATTTTTTTTTTTTTTTTTTTTTTAAATAAGAAAGCACAAAAGTCTTGAAAAAACGCAGAAAAAATTGACTTACTCCACTTTGAATATTCTCCCTGGATCGAGGATATTTTTGCGAATAGAATGATGTAATTTTCTTGTAAAAACTTTCAAAAAATACCACTGATAATCTTGAAAAAAGCAGGAGCAAAAAATAACACTGCTTGCCTTTCAGAGACTTAATCTCAACTCCTCAACTTTATTAAATATCTATCTATAACTTTAATGGACAAAACATTTTTATATAAGTCCACACTGTTAACTCTAATTAATTTACCAATAAACATGGGATGGATTTTTTTACCTATTATATCCATATTTTCTATGTATAGATAATAGGGGCCTATGTCAAATTGTTCATAATTATTATTTAAACATGAGAGATGATATTTTGTTTTATTATTCTTGTTTGATGTCTCACCCGGTGGCTTATTCTCTGGAATATTTGAAGAGGACGGCGCACTTGGAGTTGCCTGCAACGGTGGTGCTTGGGATGACGACGGAACAGCATGGGACGGTGATCCTTGGTATGGCGATGATACTACTTGCGACGAGAACGCCTGGGACGACAGAAGAGATGCCTGCGAAGAGCCCTCCTCTCTACATTCTTCACTGGCTTGACCTGTTCTTTGACTAAAGCAAAGACTATATTCTTCTGAGTCTGGATGATTTTGATTCACTACGGGATATTCTTGGTCCATACCCGAATCGTTAATCACATTTAGGGCGGATAAAATCGCGAACGAAGCGTCCATTGACCCACCCTCATCTCCGGAGAGATTATTGTCTATGTCCCCCATGGGCTGTTTTAAACCCAGGGGTACTTAATTAAACTACCACCAACCTTTTTTGGTTTTATCACAATTAACACTAACTGAATCACAAAAGGAACACGAAAACTTGAATTAAATACTGATTTATATTAAAAAAAAACAAATATTTAACAGCGAGGCAAAATTTTTGTTTTGATCGCAATCACGGCCAATTTGAAAAAAAAAACTTTACCTACATATATGGAGTCCAGGCATTCTTATTTAAGCCCTGTATATATATAAATATAAATATTCATCTCCCCGGCCTCTAAGATATATTTTTAGATTCATCTGTGCTTTTTTTATTAAATTTTTCAGCCATTTATTTATTATACGTAGTTTTAATTCCTCAAGAAGGTGGGGGCTTATTTATTATATACAAGTAGGTCTCAGCTTCACTGTATTATTTTGTGTTGTGACCTATACCTTACTTGCCGTACACAGTATAAACTTCCACTCAGTGGATGCTAAATTCCCATTGGCCACAACAATATGTTTTATTTGTATTATGTTTTTGTATTACAAAAAAGTGTAATGTGGAATTGTATGGCCTTGAAGCCCTACAATAAAAAGAAAAAAAAAAACTTTTAATCATAAATACATATTTATTTATTAATATTTATAAATACAACTCTAAAATCTAAATAACCTGAACTTGTAGACCAATGTTTAAGAGTTATTAAGACTTCTTTAGTCAATGAGTGTACAATTGAAACAAAAGCACATAATAAAAAGCTCCTTGTCCATGTCATTAAAAATCATTGAAAACTGATATTTACCCTGGAAGAAAAAGAAAAAAAAATGATATCAATAATGTTTCAACTTCTGCAAAAATCTGCTTCTGGAGCCAGCGCAATGACGAGACAAGTGACGAGTGGGCCAACTATAATTTGACCATGGGCGTAACTAGCCCCCCCCCCCTCCCCCAGAAGGCTCCGCTCCCCAAGAAAAATTGAGACAATATGGGGACTTCCAGGCCTGGTCGCATGCGTACCGAGGGGGGAGGGGCGGAAGGGGGGGGAGCGGTCCGCTCCAGACCCCGAGCCGACATAGGCCTCCATATATTTATAAAAAAAATTTTATGAAAATTTCTCTTTGAGACCCCGGGGCCCTTAAGGCTCAAGTAAAAACGGAAAAATTTAGATAAAAAAAAAAAAACAAAATTTAATGAAAATTTCTCTTTGAGATGTTCTGACCCCTTGAAGTTCAGGGATCCCCCCAAAAAAAAAAAAAATATTCAATATAAGGCCCCAACTTCTAGTGCCGCCCCAGGCACGAGAAAGTAAAAGTAATACTGAAAAGTCTAATGACATTTTTTATTGTAAAATATAAAAAGCAGGTATATAATACATACAAAACAGACAGAAAAGATACAGACGTACCAAAAAAATGCAAAATTTATCACGTAATAACAAAATATACAAATTATGCTCCTAGTGGTTCCAGGTCATGTTTTTGGGGTTAAAGGCTGTTGTAACTCGGTTTGACTTAAAATAACAACAATTATGTATGTAATATAAATTTCGAAGAAGAACATTAGCTTTCTTTTGAGATATTAAACTTGTTTCTATCATGTACCGTTCTGGAGTTATGGCTCAATATGTCAGCTTCAGCCAAAAATTTGGATTCTTTCGAACTTTGAGCGACGAGCGGCACGGGTTAACGTCGTTTAATCGATCTCAAATTTCGGCTATCTCAATATCTGGAAAGGGGAATTGTTTTGTGGGGTTCAGACAAACAAAATTGCGACATCGATTTTTTGTGGTCACCCTAGTTTACATTCATGGAATACACAAATGAAAAGAATACATAAATATTTCTCTATACATTTCCTAATCGCAATTTTAAGAATTAATAACTCAAAATGTTATAGGAATTTTGGGATGAAAATAATTTCCCTGTAATCCCGTGTCCTCTTTAGGCATATAAAATTTCATTTCAAAATTCCAACGGGAAGTTGCCTAAATAGAGCGTGACAGACAGACAGACGGACATTAGCGAATTATATATATAGATAGATGTTTAAAAAGAATATAAGCTTTTTAATGTTTCCAAAGGAGAAGTAAATAACTTAACTTACTTTCACGGATTGTTTCATTTTTTGAATACTTACTGGTGGATAAAAAAGATTTCACTTCATAGATGAATTTATATAAATATTCTTTATCTTTTTTCAGAGGATATTCTTGCTGTTCTTTTCCGTTTGAATCGTAAATATAACCAGAAGCGTTGAACTTTTCATTGCTCCTGGCAAAAGACTCATAAGTGCCATCAAAGAGATTTATGAGGGTTGTTATATTTTCAGTATCTTTTTCTAAACAAAAAAAAAACAATGGAGTCAATTTTTCTGAATTACATAAATATGTCGCAATATAACCGCGTTTCACGCGCTTATATTAATTTTTTTACTTTCTCTTACCTCTATATATGTTAATATAGAGAGAAAAAGTATTGGATTCATGTCGAGATGGATCTACACGTTTTGAGGTCCCCTGAATCCAAAAAAGTGGTTTTCGCGTCATGGTCTGTCTGTGGGTGTGTGGGTGGGCATGTTCAATTCAAGGGCGGATACAGAGGTGTCTATAAGTTAAACACCCTCCGGGAGCGTGAAAATAAGCTTTTAATCAAAATCGGCCAAAGAGTACTAGTAGGCCTATTTTCATGCTATTTCTAAATTATTAGGCCAATAACAAAAAAAAATTTATTTTGTCAACCAAACATTATTTTTTTACTTTCTCTTACCTCTATATATATGTTAATATATATAGAGAGAGAAAGTATTGGATTCATGTCAAAAATTCGATGTCGAGATTTTGATGGATCTTCACGTTTTGAGGTCCCCTGAATCCAAAAAAGTGGTTTTCGCGACATGGTCTGTCTGTCTGTCTGTTTGTCTGTGAACAGAAATATCTCAAGAACGAAAAGAGCTAGGAGTTTAAAATTTTATAATTAAGTTAGGCACCCCCCTGGGACGTGACACGAAGCTTTTGAACAAAATCGATTAAAGAATACTAGTACTTTACTGATGCACTTTTTCAGTTTTTTTCGATTTTCTCTAAATTTGCTCCAACGATTTTTTTTTAAATTCAAAAATCAATTATTTTTTAGATTCTCTTTAAAATGTATATTCTCATTTTGTGATTGAAATCTTCTGAAGACCACTTTACTCTTGTATTCCATAGAAAAGATAGGAGAAATGGTTGCCATGGTAACAAAATATAAATATTTTCCCATACTTTTTTTTTTTTTTTTTTTTTTAGAAAAAAAAACATTCACACTTTTTTCTCATTCACACTCACACTCACACACACATTCATACAGTCTTTTCGGCAACTGAGGCCATATAAGACTTTTTACGATATCCGTTATTAATAAATATACATATATGGGGTCCAGGCATTCTTATTTAAGCCGTTTGGTATCCAATTGGCTTAAATAAAATCATCGGACTGCCTGGGGTCCGAACCCGCGACGTTTGGTATATGAGGTTAGCACGCTAACCTCTACGCCATGCCCCGAGGGCTTTTCCCATACTTATAAATTGTACATCTTGAAAATCGAATGAACCGTACTGTCGGAAACTAAATACATGTCGGCACAAAAAATCTGGTGTGACAAGCACAGTACACAACTTTCGATTGCCGAAGGTAAGAGAAAGTTGTGTGCTGTGCGCCAGTCACACCAGATTTTTATATTTTAACTACTTTTAAAATTAAAATTGAATAAAACGAGGTAATATATTTATTTATCTTTGGTCGTGAAGGGCGGATCCAGAGGTGTTTCTCGGGGGGGGGGTAATCTGGAGTGACTGGTCGCACAGCACACAATTTTTTCTTAATTTCGGTAATTTAAAGGCGCATTCTGTAATTCTGTACTTGTTTGGGGGAATATAAATACAAATTTAATTTTTAAATATTAATATTTAAAATTTTACATTAAAAATAAATTTTTTTGCGAAAAAAAAGTTGTTTCTTTTAAATCTCGGGGGGGGAGGGGGGGGGGGGGTAATTGCCCTTTTACATCCCCCCCCTCGTATCCGCCCTTGCCGTGAATCCTAACGTTTATCATTTTAAATAAAAAAAAAATGCATAGATTTCTAATAAAAAACAACAGCCATTTCGATACCAAATGGCTTAAATAAGAATGCCTGGACCCTAAATAATATATATTCATAACGGTTATCGTCTAAAGTCAAATGGTCTACGTCGCTGAAAAGATTGTGTGGATGTGAGTGTGAATGAGAAAAAAGTGTGAATATTTTAGTAAGTGAGATTTGGAGGACAAGAGGACTGATATCTCACAGCCACATCCCTCCAGTGTGAATGTTTAAAAAAAAAATCTGGTGTGACTGGCGCACAGCACACAACTTTCGATTACCGAAGGTAATCGAAAGTTGTGTACTGTGCTTGTCACACCAGATTTTTTGTGTCGACATATATTTAGTTCCCGACAGTACGGAACATATGAATTCAGATGTAAAATTTATAAGTATGGGAAAATATTTATATTTTGTTAGCATGGCAACCATTTCTCCTATCTTCCCTATGAAATACAAGAGTAAAGTGGTCTTCAGAAGATTTCAATTGCAAAATGAGAATATACATTTTAAAGAGAATCTAAAAAATAATAGATTTTTGAATTAAAAAAAAATCGTTGGAGCAAATTTTGAGAAAATCGAAAAAAACTGAAAAAGTACATCAGTAAAGTACTAGTACTCTTTGGCCGATTTTGATTAAAAGCTTATTTTTCCGGTCCCGGGGGTGTTTAACTTAAATATAAAATTTCAGCCTCATAGCTCAATTCCTTCATGCTTAAAATTGAACACACCCACCCACCCACAGACAGACCATGTCGCGAAAACCACTTTTTTGGATTCAGGGGACCTCAAAACGTGAAGATCCATCAAAATCTTGACATCGAATTTTTGACATGAATCCAATACTTTCTCTCTATATATATATATTACATAATATACATA
Source organism: Euborellia annulipes (assembly GCA_023213315.1). Lineage (NCBI taxonomy): Eukaryota > Metazoa > Arthropoda > Insecta > Dermaptera > Anisolabididae > Euborellia > Euborellia annulipes. The sequence continues at coordinate 13,885 of JAKCPI010008403.1, forward strand.
GGTAAGAGAAAGTAAAAAAACAGCAGAGCAAAAATTAATTGATTTAAGAATTTAAATTATTTTTTGTTCTACAAAAGGATCAAAATATAGACAAAAAATTAAATAAAAAGATTAAGAGAGGACGGGATCCTTCTCGGGACCAGGCAGCAAGGTAAAATAAAAAAACGTTATATTCTGTCGCCGACGTTTCGAGCGCTAGTCGCACTCATCTTCAGGGCAAGCAGAATTGTCAGAAATAAGTGCACATGGTGTGGTACTGTATGATAATTTATCATACCATCCCGTCCTCTCCTAAATGAATATCTACAGCCATCAAACTCAACAAATATTTTAATATTAAATTTAAAAATTTGTAAAATCATTCATTAATAATTAATTAAGTAAGTAATTATTACTTACTTGGTTTAAACTTTATGTCAATGGAAACATTAGTTCCTTTCTTCCACTCACAAGGAGGTTCCGGGCAGCCATCAATTTGAACTACATCGTCTATCTCTTCTCCTAAAAAAATATTCATTTAAAATAAAAGCGTGGGGCGCTCATTGATAGCTTAAGGAATTGTATATACTTAGAGCCTCGGAATCACTTCGAAGTGCCCCACGCTTTTATTTTTAAGTCATAAATATTCAACAATTTCAACAAGAACAATTAAATTATTTATCTCTTTTTAGTTCAATTTAAATGAAAGCATTTTTTTTTTTTAGTTTTTTTTTATTATATTTTTATTTTAAACTTTTTAGTCTTTTTTTATTATAGAGTATTAAAAAAAGAAGGCAGGATGCGTGAAATAAAGTACCCCATTAGTTTGGTCAATTTTGGTAAAACTCAACTCACAATTTGCGTCATCAAAAATGACTCTTAAATATCAAATTTCACACCTCTAGCCCATCGGGAAGTCTTTTGAAATTAGATAAATAAGCGTGAGGTTCATAGGCGTAGCCACGGGGGGGTTTTGGGGGTTCAAACCCCCCCCCCCCATTGGACCCAAGCCATGACTAGATATTTAAGCTCTATAATGCAAAATACTTTTTCTCTCTATATATTTCATATATAGGGTAAGAGAAAGTAAAATATAATAATTTTCTCTAGCTTAAAAAAAAAAATTAAATAAAACGCAAAAAATTCGAGAAAATTCAGAATTTTCCCATTTAATTGAAAAAAAATTGATTTTTGTTATGCTTTATAAAAAATTAAAGCCGCTTAAAATTGATTAAATCTCGCAAATGAAAAATAATAAAAATTATTATATAAATAAATTTTTTCTTTTTTTTCTTTAGGAGGTCTGAGATAGGAAGAAGTCTGGTCAAGAGAAACACATAGAGAGACACCCCGGTATTTTAGGCCCATATACATAAAATTAAGAGATTTGCATTATATATTGCCTGATACGAGTTGATTGAAAAATTAATTAAGAAAGGGCGGGCCCGAGGCACCCAGGGGGGGGGGGCGAAGCGAAGGTGGGGTAAGTGGCAGTCATATATCCCATTAGACGCCCTATACCGCCCCATTAGTCGGGGTGGGGGTGGGGAGAAATAATCCTAAACCCCCCATCAAAAATTTCTGGCTACGCCTATGGTGAGGTTTCAAATAAAGTACCACATTAATTTGGTATATTTTGGTGAAACCCAACTCACTATTTGCGTCATCAAAAATGACCCTTAAATATCAAATTTCACACCCCTAGCCCATCGGGAAATCCTTTGAAATTAGATAAATACGCGTGAGGTTTCCCGCCCAAGGCGAGCAAGGGGGGTCCAGGGGCGCAGCCCCCTGGCTAGACGGAAAGCCCCGCCGAAGGCGGGGCTCTGCGTCTAGATATATATATATATATATATATATATATATATATATATATAGATACTAACCATAAGCACAGCCATAGACCTTTGAGGATCTACATCCCCAAATGAGTCCAAAAGCGAAAAGAAAAAACAGAGAATTTCTCACCATGTTTGTAGCAAGCAGAACGTTCTCTATTCTAACTCAAATGAGAAAGAAATAGATTTACTACATACTTATATATCCTATTTTTTCCTTCCCCTTAGACTAAATTATATTTTATGTAGTCTAATCAGGGACATTATCAAGGAGAAAATTCCCTACTAGCCAGCTTTTAACATGAATAGATTAGGCAATAGGTGGTTTTTACTTTTTTCAATTAATAATGTACAGGTGACCTCCAAGTATTACTTATGCAGAAGTGATAACGCGATGCGATCAGAGGCGTACCGAGGCAGTTGGGGGCCTGGGGCGGCACTAGAGGAGGGGGCCTTATATTGAATTTTTTTTTGGGGGGGGTGCTCATCTTTAAATATCCTTCTCCTCCATACACAAAAATATTTTTAAAATACCGTAGGCCTATATCCCTGAAACCCAAGGGCCCCGGGGCCTCTCAAAGAGAAATTTTCATTAAATTTTCTTCTTTTTTATCTAAATTTTTCCGTTTTTACTTGAGCACTGAGGGCCCCGGAGCCTCTCAAAGAGAAATTTTCATTAAATTTTGTTTTTTTTTTATCTAAATTTTCCCGTTTTTACCTGAGGGCCCCGGGGCCTCTCAAAGAGAAATTTTCATTAAATTTTGTTTTTTTTTTTATCTAAATTTTCCCGTTTTTACTTGAGCCCTGAGGGCCCCGGGGCCTCTCAAAGAGAAATTTTTATTAAATTTTTTTTTATCTAAATTTGCCCATTTTTACTTGAGCTCTGAGGGCCCCGGGGCCTCTCAAAGAGAAATTTTCATTAAATTTTCTTTTTTTTTTTTATCTAAATTTTCCCGTTTTTACTTGAGCCCTGAGGGCCCCGGGGCCTCTCAAAGTGAAATTTTCATTAAATTTTTTTTTATAAATATATGGGGGCCTATGCCGGCTCGGGGCCTGGGGCGGACCGCCCCCCCCGCCCCCCTCGGTACGCCACTGGATGCGATTGGGGTAAATTAGTTGATTACGTAAGTATTTTTAATAGGAAAAAAAGCTAGTTGTACAAAAAAAATCGCATAAAATTATGATCGAATCAAAATTTGATTTGAAAGTTGTGTTCTGTGCTTGTTACACGAGATTTTTTGGGTCGACACACTGTACAGTATATTTACAGTTTAGTATCCGACAATTCGGTACATTAAAATTTTTTTGGAACGAAGTTCTTTAATGGGGCTTACGCAGGGTGATTTTTTGCGAGAAAATGTAACGTAACAAAAACGCGTTCCTAGCAAAAATGCGCTCCCAGCGCCTGAGTGAAGGCGGAGGAAGGCGAGATTTGCAGAAGTCTTGGCGAGGCCATGTCCATCTTTTCCTTCTCTTTTTTCCTTCTATCTACCGTAGGCGGGAAATTGCTCGCCAAAGACGGGCAAGAGGTTCCAGCGGGCTCAACTTCCTGGCTTTCCTTCTATTTAAATAATATTAATATTAAATTATATTCTGAGTTGAAGAAAAGGCGTGGGGAACTTCGTTTCTGCAGGGGATCTTACGACTAGGGCTGTGCACAATAATCGATTATTTACCGATTATTTTCTTAAAACATAATCGATTGTAAAAAAAATAATAATCGATTAATCTCTGGGTATGTAGATGACGACCACGAGCTAAGGTCGGCATTTGCATTTGCTTCTTTTATTCCGTCCTTTGCCTATGGATCAAATAAGTGTCAGACCGTGCGATGGACCGGTCTGTTTTGTTACTTGGTCACATCTTTTTTCGTGCCGACCCCGAAGGGGTCATAATTAGGGCTGGGAAAAATCGATTAATCGTTTTTATACCGATTATTTTCTTAAAAAATAATCGATTATTATAAAAAAAATAATCGATTAAACACACTTTTTTCACAGTCACACTCACATTCACACACTCATACATACAAGTCTTTTCGGTATCTGAGGCCATATAAGACAAACTATAACCGATATATATGAATAAATATGTATTGGGGGTTAGGCATTTTTATTCAAGCCATTTGGTATCCAAAGCCATCGGACTTGCCTGGGTCCGAACTAGCGACTCCTGGTATACAAGGCCAGCACGCTAACTCCTACACCAAGACCGTGGGCCAAAATAATTTTTTTTTTATAAAAAACATTCTCACTTTTTAAAGTGAAACTTTTATTATATATATATATATATATATATATATATATATATATATATATATATTATATATATGTCTTAAATAAAATCATCGAAAAATAATAAATTCTTGCAATACACGCAACTAGGAGAGTTTATATTTTGACATGTATTAATCTCATGTGATTGTGAGCAGATGCCACATCTTGCTTTCAAGGATTTGCACTGTCATGCTACATGATTGTACCCTAAACAGAATTTACATCTTATTTCTTTAGGTACATACGGATATACTTTACATTTAGTATAATCTAAAATTACTGTTTCAGGCAGATATTTGCCTCGAAACGTATACGTATATAATTATAATTATAACTCTGGATGACATTATTTCTAATACATTGCCTGCATTATCTCTGATTATATTTCCTTGTTTATCCCTTTTTGCTATTTTAAATCTTTTAATATCAACAATTTCTGCTACAGGTGATTCTAAATATTTTTTAAGATATTCTGTGTCTAAATTTGGGTCCACGTATTTAATTACTCCCCTTCGCGTAACCAAATGGAGAGGGATATATGTTTTGAAATTGGTTGCCATTTCCGATTCCAGAAATGCATTAGCAGAGCCGTAGTTCTTAAACTCGATTTTTAATTTATTTTTCCCCAGATATGCTATATTTAAAATATTTTCTTTAATTTTGTTGAACATTCATTTTTTTTTTTTTTTTTTTTCCAATTGACATTGGATGTAGGTTCCCGATGTTACCCTGTATTCCTTCCATATATATATATATATATATATATATATATATATATATAAAATGGGCCTAAGTCGTTGCCTGAGAAACTTTTGATATAATTTGATATATAACTATTTAATTTTTGATTGCTTATTATATTAGATTTTGACTTATCTGCTTTAGAGTTTAGGATTTGTATGGTGGGAGAATGCTGGTCCGGAGGTGGATCATCTTCATCTAGCGGCTCTTTCGGTATTTCATTCCAGAACATACCTGTTTCTTCACTTCCCATGTTGTTTATGGGTGGTTATCTTGATGTGCCAACTTACTTTTTACTTTCTTTCTTCCCGTATATAATTACTTGATTATTGAACTAGATTACTAATAAAAGATATTTAACACTAAATAACGAATTAATATAACAAAAAACTCGGTAAAACTTAAAAATTAACGTAGCGCAAAATTTTTTTTGTTTACATTCCAATCACTCCCTATTGGATCCCTATTTTTTATTTAATCTATATAAATAAAAATGTAAATTCAAGTAAAAACTTCTCCAAATTGGCTTCGTAATTTGATTATTAATAAAACAATAGACAATGGCCAATACAAAAATTCACCTCAATTAATTACATTTATTTGCAAATATTTCGATGTTAATACAATAACATCATCGTCAGTGCATTAAATGTTACAGGTGAAAAACAAAAATTCCAAATGTTGACAAAAAATTGTAAAAATAAAATTTATAAAAAAGTTGCCATAAAAAATTATAAAAGAAAAAACGTGTATAATCAAATATTCAAATTCAAATTGGCCATTGTCTATTGTTTTATTAATAATTAAAAATGTAAATGTTCGTTTGTATGTGGCCGATGATCTCCGAAAGTACTGGACCGATTGTTTTGAAATTTTGGCACAACCTTCCATGTGATTATGAGCGTGTTTTTATATACTTTTATTAAAAATCATTTATTTCTTTATCTAAAAAAATAGGATTTAAAGACCTTAAAAAGACCTTTTAACATACTTTTCTTTGAAATATTTATATTTCATTACCATGGCAACCATTTCTAATATTTATATTTTGTTACCATGACACCCATTTCCATTTAAGGGTTTTAATCTTTAGGCTATATATATAGATATTTTTTAATATGTACCGATGGCTAATACGCTGATTCTTCCAAGCCACCCACCCGAGGTTTCGCCGTGCCCTGCTGTGTCGCAAATCGTATGGAGATTCAGCATTTGCAGAGGCGTACCGAGGCAGTTGGGGGCCTGGGGCGGAACTAGAAGAGGGGGCCTTATATTGAATTTTTTTTTTTTTTTGGGGGGGGGTGGTCATCTTTAAATATCCCTCTCCTCCATACACAAAAACATTTTTAAAATACCGTATATCCCTGAACCCCAAGGGGTAATTTTCATTAAATTTTCTTTTTTTTATCTAAATTTTCCCATTTTTACTTGAGCCCCAAGGGCCCCGGGGCCTCTCAAAGAGAAATTTTCATTACATTTTGTTTTTACTTGAGCCCCAAGGACCCCGAGGCCTTTCAAAGAGAAATTTTCATTAAATTTTCTTTTTTTTTTATCTAAATTTTCCCATTTTTACTTGAGCCCCAAGGGCCCCGGGGCCTCTCAAAGAGAAATTTTCAATAAATTTTGTTTTTACTTGAGCCCTGAAGGCCCCGGGGCCTCTCAAAGAGAAATTTTCAATAAATTTTGTTTTTTTTTATCTAAATTTTCCCATTTTTACTTGAGCCCCAAGGGCCCCGGGGCCTCTCAAAGGGAAATTTTCATTAAATTTTTTTTTATAAATATATGGGGGCCTATGCCGGCTCGGGGCCTGGGGCGGACCGCCCCCTTGCCCCCCCCTCGGTACGCCACTGAGCATTTGAATATGTACAATTAAAAAAGGGGGAAAAAAAACTTAAGCCATTTGAAAGCCTCTCTATCTGCCCAAAATATAACACTATTTCTTCAAAAGTTCAAACTGGAAGTAAAAACCTCCTGATAATGGTGATTCAACTCTTCCTGTCATATATGGTTATCTACTTTCCAGGCGCTTTTGATTAGTGCTACACTCTTGTGGCGAGTGAGGAAATAAAAAAATAGACTCGAATGATCTTTGAATAAAAAATAATATTTTAGAATTTATTTAAATTATTCAAATAAAATGTTTTATTAATTAATATAAAAAATTTTCATTTAAATTGGAAGTATACACAATTTTTTAGAGAAAGTGGAAGTGGAACCAGCCAATATAGGCTACATTTTTGTCAATTATTCCAGGCTGGCAGTTTTACTCGTCGAACCGTTGTTGTAGGTGAGTTATTTATTAATTAAAACTAATAATTAATTTTAATTTAAGCCTTCCAGGTCAAGTGGATTGCAATTGGTCACTTTCAAAATATCCATATTCCATTCTCAAGACCTAAAAATTTATAATTCATGTTCAACGATCTTATATCTTACAACAATTTTTTTTTACATGGAAACGAACGTTCGCTTGCTCTGCTTCTCTGAAATTTTAAAATAATCATCACCTATTGTTTGACAAGGGCCCTCCGCCAAATCATTTGTTTGGAGTGATGATGACTAGGAGTGATGTCAGTCGAAATATCTGCTAATTAAAGATGATGTTAGAGGATCCATCAAATGCTGACTTTTTACATTACTTTAAATTTGTATTTTGTAGATTATATGATTATAATAGGAAAGTATTAATGAATATGGAGTTACAAATCGATGCATAACGTCATTAGGGTGCAAAATATTCAGAATTATCTTTTCGCCATGTTAAAGATCGGACAAATTTGAAATTTTGATGTAATCTCATAAAGTCCCTTTTGCACCCTAATGAAATTTTATATCAAAGGTATCGGGTTTTCCATAGTATCTATTTATCTTTTAAATTTCATTAAAATCGGTAGGGCTCGCTGGTGTAGTGAGCTAGGGTGTCAGCTTCTGCAAAGAAGATCCCTGTTCAAATCCTTGGCGTGCGGGATTTTTCATTAAATAAAAATATTTATTTAATGTAAACAAATCCTCAAGCAGGCATCTTGATTGGAATATAGGATCTCACCACAATAGCTCCCAGGCAACTCTACGAGGAGAGGGAGTTGCTGTGACATGCCGTCCTGTGGAAGGGACGTAAAGAAGGTTTCCCTCTCAGTGATGCATTCTTCGAAAGGAGTAGACTACACGCGGGTGCTGAGGGAGTCCCTCCTCAAACCAGGACATCCTCCCTAGCATAGAAGAGGTTGGATATAAGGAGCCGGTTGGAACCAGAAATAAGGATTAGTTCACTAGCTAGAAACGAACGAAGGAGGAGGAGTTAGAGATAGGAAATGATGTAACTTCACGGGGTGCCGGTAGATGGCTACGGCCAGAGGCCGGTTGGGTTTGAGGTGTGTGTCTCCGTACACGTAAGCACCTCGGGTAAATAAACGGGGATCCCGATAGGAATTTCAAATAAATAAAAATAAAATTAAAATCGGTCCAGCAGGGAAATCTGTAGCTTTATCAAAAAATTATAAACACGGAGTGACTATACCGGTATATGGGTAATATAGGTAAGAAATAAAATAATTATATTTGTATGAGGGTAGGAAATGGAAGCAACATTAACCATGTTTCTTTAATTTTTTTTAATTAACACAACTTTTAATCATACATACATATTTATTTATTAATATTTGTAAATACAACTCTAAAATCTAAATAACCAGAACTTGTAGAGCGATGTTTATAAGTTTAAATGTTATTATAATTTTTAGTCAGTGATTTTACATTTGAAAAAAACACACAATAAACTACTGAGATTCTCGTTTTTCAAAACAAATATAATCGTATAATCATTCTAGAAGAAAAAGAAAAAAAATTGATATCAATAATGCTTCTTCAAAAATCTCCTTCCGGCACCAGCGCAATGACGAGGGAGCATTTGATTTGCCTTGGGGATTCACTTCGTGTGGTACTACTTAGTATAAGGTAATTATGGTCCTCGGGCTCGGTGTAGTTGGTAGCGTGCCTACCTTCTATACCGAACGTCGTGGGTTCAGACTCCAGGCAGCCCGATGATTTTATTTAAGCCATTTGGACACAAACGTTAGGCTACATATTCTTTTTAAATAAGTGGGAATGTAATATAAGTCTTTTATTTAATCATATGATTAGATTAGCATAACAATATATGGAAAGACTATAGTCATCTAGCTTTTCCGAGGGGATCTAGTTAATACATGTGAAGCAACCGGTTGAACCGGTAAAATGCATCTAAAATTTATAACTTCGGGCGCCTTTTTACTTTCTCTTACCTCTCTCTCTCTCTCTCTATATATATATATATATATATATAGAGAGAGAGAGAGAGAGAGAGAGAGAGAAAGTATTGGATTCATGTAAAAAATTAGATGTCAAGATTTTGATGAATATACCCGTACACGTTTTGAGATCTCCTGAATTCAAAAAAGTGGTTTTCGCGACATGGTCTGTCTGTCTCTCTATCCAGTGTGTGTGACAATATCTCAACAACGAAAAGAACTACGAGATTGAAATTTTATATTTAAGTTAGGCACCCCCCCCCTCCTGAGAGGTGAAAATAAGTTTTTGATCAAAATCGGCCAAAAAGTACTAGTACTTTACTGATGTACTTTTCCAGTTTTTTTCGATTTTCTCAAAATTTGCTCTAACGATTTTGATTAAAATTCAAAAATCAATTATTTTTTAGATGCTCTTTAAAATGGATTGAAGAGATGAAGTGGCTGTTATATTTGACAATAAGAAGATACAGGAGCAAGCAGCCAGGTAGTTAGTCTCCACGAAATGAAACTCTCTATTGAGGAAACAGTTTCGGTTTTAATGAAATATAACCATCATCAGTCCATTTTGAGCTGAAAGCATTGTTGAGTTAGAAAAATCAAAATAACAAAAGATTATTTGAATATTTACAAACAATATATAACTGATACATACAGTGTGAGCTCAAATGACAAAGCATTGAGTCATATTGCGGAGTTGTCAGTAGATGTGTATTATACATAAATTATTTGTATAAAATACAAGGCAATGCAATCAGCTTATACGAAGCGCCAAGTTTGAGATACAAAATTGTTTTTGTTAATGAGAGATTTTATTTATTACATTTGATATTATAGTAAATATTTTGTACAATGACCTATAATCTGCTCCATCACCATCTCGAAAATCCTTTTATTTATTTTATTGAATATAATTATAGTTGGTGGCAATGTTGTCTTTCAGATAGATTTTGATTAAAATAAAATTGTAAACAATTTTAATAATTTTATATTTTTATATAAAAAATTCGAATATCAAATTTGTGTCAACTCATTGCCATTGACTTTTGCTCGGAGGGATTTGCTTGGGTTAGGTTGGATTATCGCCTTTCAATAAACAAACATGAGTTCGGTATACCATCATCACCTCTGACCCTATAAGAGGTCATTGTACAAAATATTTACTATAATATCAAATGTAATAAATAAAATCTCTCATTAACAAAAACAATTTTGTATCTCAAACTTGGCGCTTCGTATAAGCTGATTGCATTGCCTTGTATTTTATACAAATAATTTATGTATAATACACATCTACTGACAACTCCGCAATATGACTCAATGCTTTGTCATTTGAGCTCACACTGTATGTATCAGTTATATATTGTTTGTAAATATTCAAATAATCTTTTGTTATTTTGATTTTTCTAACTCAACAATGCTTTCAGCTCAAAATGGACTGATGATGGTTATATTTCATTAAAACCGAAACTGTTTCCTCAATAGAGAGTTTCATTTCGTGGAGACTAACTACCTGGCTGCTTGCTCCTGTATCCTCTTATTGGCTCTTTAAAATGTATATTCTCATTTTGCTCTCAAAATTGTTTGAAGACCACTTTAAACACTTTACTCTTGTACTTCTTAGGGCGGCCATTCACGATCGCTACATCCGTCCAAAATAAACATAAATGGAGCGATGTCACTCCAAAAACTGACCGTGAGTGGGGAAAACAAATGAATATCGTGTAGTGAATGGAGGACATGCATTGGATGACATCCATTTGGAGCGATCGTGAATGGCCGGCGACCATTCACGATATCCTCTCTAAGGGCGGCCAATGGCCGCCCTTAGAGAGGATAGGAGAAATGGTTGCCATGGTAACAAAATATAAATATTTACCCATGTTTATAAATTTTCCATCTTGCCCTCAGGGCTTGGTGTAGAGGTTAGCGTGCTAACCTTGTATATCAAACGTCGCGGGTTCGGACCCCAGGCAGTCCTATGATTTTATTTAAGCCATTTGGATACCAAATGGCTTAAATAAGAATGCCTGGACCCCAAATAAACATATATTATTAAATAACGGTTATCGTAAAAGTCTTAAATGGCCTAAGTTGCCGAAAAGACTGTGTGAATGTGAGAATGAATGAGAAAAGTGTGAGTGGTTTTTATAAAAAAAAAAAAATTTCCATCTTGAATTTTAATGTTGGAAAAACTAAATATCTGTCGGCACAAAAAATCTGGTGTGACAAGCACAGAACACAACTTTCTTTGTGTGGTATTAAGAGGAATATTTAAAGAATGCAATGACAAATGTCAAAAATGACAATGGTGGCTTATGACTATCTTCCACCAAGCCCTTCAATTGTTACAAAATCCATATTATAGTTGTTTCCAGAGAGGAAATAAATAACATAACCTACTTTCACAGCATAATTGTTTCATCAATTGAAACTTACTGTTGGATATGAAGATTTCACTTCAAAAACGGATTTATATAAGTATTCTTCTTCTCTTTTCAGAGGACATTCATGGTGTTCTTTTCCGTTCGAGTCGTAAATATCATCACAAGCGTTGCTGTTCTCTGTCTTGAATGCTTCTTCTTCATTTAAATAAAGACCTAAGTAACTTGTTAAATTTTTATCATCTTTATCTAAAAAAAAAAGGATTCAATATTTCTGAATTACATAAATATCTCTATAATTATTATTAGGAGAATTTTTAATTATAGACCTCATTTTTGTATTAAATATTTATTAAAAATACATAAATACTGTACAACGTTTCAACTGCTTATTCTGCAGCCGTTATCAAGCACTGTGCACTTGCTCCGACTCAAGTGAACTAACTGCATAGATAATATAGATATGCAACAAGGGGGTTTTGACAGTTATGTGCTGCCTGGCTGATTCTCAGAATTTTACCTCCAGGGGCGTGGCTTTAAATGGGCGCTTGGTTTGAAAATTCTCTTCCTGCTGCTACTACTACTACTACTACTAATAATAATAATAATAATACTATTTCGTGTTGCTCTACAAATGTACCTGAGCAGTGAAGGTTTTGAATCTTCAATTTTTTTATTATGATTATTATTATTATTGGTTTCTTATAAAAAATTCAATTCGTTTTTTAAATACATTGTTTACACAACCAATAATAATTAATCATTAAAAAAAATGAAAATTCAAAAACTTTAGTGTTCGGATACATTTGTGAGGATTATGATATTTAAATATAGGAATGTGATTATTTTGTATTATATATTTATATAAAATACTTTTTATATTATGGCAATGGTAATGTTTGATGAGATAGATATGGAGAAGAAAAAGGTGTATATAATGGAAAAAAATTTAATTATTTAAAACAAAATATATTTTATTCGACTAAAAAAAAAAAAAAAAAATATATATATATATAAAAGATGAAATATTTGTTGGAATTTTCTTTATGATTAAAAATGGGTAAGACAGGATTTAATCTATTATGCTTTTTGAAAAAGATAACTTTATTTTATATAAGGAGAACAAAATTTATTCAAAAAGTCTGCCATGCTTTGTTGTTAATCAGCCGTTAATAGGATTTTAGCCATCCATTTTCTGCATAACTGGAATATAAGGTGGTTGGTTGAAATTTGCTATTAAAAACTCGTAAAAGAAAATAACAAATTATTATTTTCTTACCTCGGGATCCCTTGGAAAACGATGCAAACGAGTTTCTTTGCTTGTATTTTTGCAAGAGCGAACACAACATACGAAAGGCATTGCTCTAGAAAAACGTAGGAAAAAAAAATCCTAATTGTATCGAGATATATATTCAAAATAATACCAATCTATTGATGAATTGAATTAAATAGAGACGTGGTTTAAATGGTCACCGATTGTGCAAAAGACCTCAAAAAAAAAAAATTATATGAAAAATATTGTTACTAAAAAAAAAAAAATTTATTAGAAATAAATATCACACAAGCTGAAAAAAAAATCGTTAATAAATATAGCTGAAAAAAATAATTAATAAATATATAAAAAAATATAATAAATAAAAACAATAAAATGAAAAAATGTAAAAAATATTTTCATCAACAAACGGAAAGAAAATGTTATAACACGTGGAGAACTTTTTCTTAGGTGCTTGTATATTGCTCTAAGTTAACCTGGTCGGAACAGATTGGCGACTGGAGAATTTGTTACCCCCACCATCACAGCAGAAGCGACACTAGCGCTTACCTAGATCTGGAGGTTTTTTGGTTGTGACGTCACTTTTTGTTTAGAACTGTCAAACCTTGTGAGTTGCAACCCCCTGACTAACTGTCATGTCCGTTGCTTGCCTCTTTATATACAGCGACGTCAGCGCCATCTGTAGGCATTCCTGTGAAGTTAGATTCAAAGTTTTCCCGCCATTTTTACTCATTTCCATGAAGTCAGTCACATTTTTCAAAGCAAGTGTTTACATAAAAAGCATGATGTTACAATAAGTTTTCTTAGTTTGATTTTTACATAGATGTTAAAAAATATTATTATTAAATCATTCCAAAATTGCATATATATATATATATATAAATATATATATACGCATACATATACATATATATACATACATACACATATGCATACATACATACACACATACACACACATACATATACATATGCTCACACATCCATACACACACACACACACACACACACACACACACACATGCATTAACACATACATATGTACAGTACATTCATACACAAACCCTGACATCTAATTTAACATTTTTCATTCAACACAATGTTCCACATTTTATTAAGCCTATATCCATCTTCCTTATTGATATTATTTGGATGTTTATTAATTTCTATAGATTCTTTGACTTTTCTTTTCCCCCACTCATTTTCAACGTGAAGCGTTTTTACATTATCTAAATTAATTTTATGGCCAGTTGTTAAGGCATGTTCAGCAATTGCTGACTGATTTGGATGTTTCAATCTGATGGCTCTCTCGTGTTCGGACATTCTTGTTGAGATCTTTCTACTTGTTTCACCAATATATACCTTATTACATTCACAAGTTACCTTATAAACTCCATTATTTAAAAATCAAACTAAGAAAACTTATTGTAACATCATGCTTTTTATGTAAACACTTGCTTTGAAAAATGTGACTGACTTCATGGAAATGAGTAAAAATAGCGGGAAAACTTTGAATCTAACTTCACAGGAATGCCTACAGATTCAAAGCAGTTGAAACGTTGTACAGTATTTATATATTTTTAATAAATATTTAATACAAAAATGTGGCCTATAATTAAAAATTCCTCTAATAATAATATTTCAAACCACAAAAGCTTTAATAAACATATCTCTATAATGTTTGGAAAAGGAAAGTTTTGGAAACGAAGAAATTCGTTGCCTGAGTGATAATTAACAGGAACAGGTGAATGTAGGCAGCCAGCATGGAATAAAAGAACATTGTTAAATATCGTCAACTTTGCGGGAACGCATCGCTCCCATCTTTTCAGGACGATCAATTAATTGTTAATGTTGTTTAAATTGATACATTTAGTAAAATCAGTAATTAATTACTTACCTGGTTTAAACTTTATTGCAATGGAAACATTAGTTCCTTTTTTCCACTCACAAGGAGGTTTCGTGCAGTCACCAATTTGAACTTCACCGTCTTCAAGGTCTTCTCCTAAAAAAAAATATTCATTTATAAATAATTTAGTGATTTAATTTATTAATTTTAACTAGAGGTTGGCACCGATAACCTTGGAGAGGGAATAATACGCCTCATGACGAACAAAAATGCAATGAAAAATAGGTCCCAAATGAATGAATGAAAATCTCTAAAATGCGTCTACAATAGAAAGAAAAAATACAAAGATATACTCGGAGTGATGAGAGCCACAACTATTGTAGGATGAGCTTGACGTAAAATAAAATACTCCTAGAGCAGGGGTCTCCAAACTTTCCAGCCTTAGGGCCATACTGATTACTCCAGTAAGTTCCGAGGGCCAAAACCATATTATCATTGTTGCCGGTGGTTAAAAAGTGAAATAGTCCTCTGATGAAAAAAAAGTCCGAAAAAGTACGCAACGTTTAAAAAAAGGCTGCAAATCGGACTAAAGTCCGCAAAACGTAAAATTAGTCCACAACTACAAACTATTGTCAGTGGAAAATCTCAATTACATAAATCTCATTAGTATTTCATATGTCATTACATGGGCGTACCCAGCGAGGGGCAGAGGGGGGCAGCTGCCCCCCTCCCTAGAAGCAACAAAAAAAAATTAAATGTTTATAAAGTGACTAGCCGCAAGGTTCGCCTTCGGCGAACCTCTAGCTACAGGGGGCTTCGCCCCCTGGACCCCCAAGCTCGCCTACCGGCGAGCTTTGCTCGCCTTCGGCGAGCAATTGCCGCCTTCGGCGGGCAAGTTTGTTACATTTTAGCATGTTTCTTGGACGGCCTTCGTTAAAAACCTGAAATTCACGGACCTTAAACGTTCTTAACTCGTGGTCAATTCTCAATGCCTCGATTCTTCTTTACCGCAAAAACAAATTGATATCTTAACACTTTCAAAAGTTAATATAAAAAAAAAAATCTCCAAAATGAGAATTTAATGCTCTTAAATAAAGAATTTCGAAAGCTTAGGAAATCACGCTAAGGTACCCTGGTAGGAATACACAATTGGGCCAAGCCTCGGGCCAGGCTTGGACCAATCGTGCCGAGCATTGGGCGAGGTTTGGGGCAAGCCTTGTCTAACCATTGGGCGAGGCTTGGTCCAAGCCTTGGAATGATAACAATGTACCCAGCCTTGGGAATCAAAAAAACCAAGGTTGGCCCAAGCCTCGAGAATCAAAAAAACCAAGGTTGGCCCAAGCCTTGGAAAACAAAACAATGGATGGTCGATCCAAGCCTCGAGAAAAAAAAGTTGTTTCTCGAGAGATTTGAACTCGGGCTTTTTGGTTTTGTTTGTCATTTGTCAATGCCTTTACGCTCTCGTACACAGTTGTTATATTGATATGACTCTTTTTTAAGCTATTTGATTTGCCTTTTATTTTAGCTAAATAAACTTTATCAAACAATCACCAGATTTAAAATATATTTTACTGTTTTTTTTTCAATTAATAGTACTTGATTTAATTTAATTTTTTTTTTTTTTTAATTACATGATGGGTCAATTAAGCATTGGGCCAAGCCTCGGACCAGGCTTGGCCCAATGGTCACTACCCAAGGCTCGGTTTAATAATTTAATATCATTGGGCCAAGCCTTGGTCCAGGCTTGGTTAATTCGTCTTCCCAAGGCTCGGTTTAATTGTATAATACCATTGGGCCAAGCCTCGGACCAGACTTGGCCCAATGGTCACTACTCAAGGCTTGGCAAATGACAACTGGCCCAAGGTTCGGCCAATTGATAATATCGATGGCTACCGGGGGACATTCAACACGCTGATCTCTCGATGTCCCCAACTCAAGTTTTCGCCCCGTTTGGCATTACTTAACTGCAACGGCTCCGTTGCCAGGTCCCCCGGTTTAAAATAATTTAATTTCATTGAGGTCATATCATCCAGGAGGGGGGGGGGGGAATTTAATATTATGATTTTAATAGTCCCACAGATCTAATTAATGCTAATTTGAATCCGAAACTATTATAAAATATACAATAATAAATCATTATTACTCCCATTACCATCCCCTCCTTGAATGCACCACTGTCAGCCCCCTTGCATACTCCAAAAATTCCTCCCTTCTTCAAATCAAGAACCGCCATTAGATCAGATGTTTGATTTCGGCTTTTAAGAGTCAATATGTGTCAACGATCTTGGGGAGTTCGCTGGTTTCTCTAATACTCATTTTATATTGACTTTTTTTTTTGTACCTTAATTTTTATTTCAATAATCTATTTGATTGTGATTTGAATCTTTTATTTTCGATATATATTTCTTTTTTAGTCAATTGGTTGAAATAAATCAAGTTAGTGCTTCTATCTAGCGGCAAAGTTTTGAAACTTGAATTTTTTTATTTTATGGATATTTGCTTTGAAAAAATAAATTTTAAAAATTCTGTTTGGTAGCAAAATTAAAGTATAATATTAAACAAAAAATCTTTTCAAACTTATAGGTTAATTGCCATATTTATTTATACTGGTCCAGCTAGAAAAGGAATAAATGAATAGTTTAACAAGACTGTGAGTTTATGATTGTATCAGAATTCGCCGAGGCTTTCTAAAACAAAATATTGGTCTATTTGTCTAATATTGAAATATTACCCACGGGTATCCTGTAGCTGAGCCGCAGAAGCTCAGTTTTGAAACCCTCGGTTAAGTCATTAAGGCCTAAGGCAAATCGAAGCACATCAATTCTTTGGATAGAGTGTAGATCCGGGGATCGATTTCCTGGGACCGGGAGATGAGTGGCCCACCAGCAAAATATATATATTCACAAAATTTGTTAATATTTTTATTCATTTCATGTTAATACTTATATTTTGTGAATCTTTATCAATCAATGAAATACCCTCTATATTTGCTGTGGCATACATTCTAAAAAAATACTTAACCAGCACAAAAGTTGGCGTACAAATAAATAAAATTCATCATTTTGCTAATGGATTTAATAGATTTTATACATAGCCTATATAGGTTCGAATATTTCATTATTGATCTGTTAGTAGCCTAATTGTGTATTTTCTAAGAGGTTATAAAATTTCTTGAATTTTATCAATAGTAGTTCTTTTATGCTATAATTTTTCTTTTTTGCTTTTCATGATAAAAACTAATTTTCGCTTGGATATTTTATTAACAAGGTGCATGTTAATTTTGTCAATTAACCGTCTGAGGGCAAAATCCTCAAATGGCCTAAATACTTTTAAAATGCATTCGTTTATACAATTAATAAATTATTAGGCCTATATAGGAGAATATGATATTTTTAAGTGGTTTGCACATTAGTGAAAATACATAATAATTGAGAAAAAAAAACATGGAATAGACAACATGTGATGTTCGAAAGCCAACAATTTTCAACAATCAAGTTCACCTATCAATTGATATTTTATTATCATCAAATAAAACTATTAATAAATAAATAATAAATTCAAAAAATACTAAATTTGAGGTACGTTTTAACTGTCTGCTTCCTAAAAATATAATTCCGTTCAGTCATCCATGAGTATAATTATCTAGCTATAAAGTTTTTTTTTTTAAATTTTACCTCATTTGTACAATAACATCTTGAGCTATTCATTTTAATATAAGTATTTCTGAGGCATTATTGAATGCATAATTGTCTAAGAGATCCTTTGTTTATTATTATAAATTTAATATTCCCAACATTCATTATATCTACTGATATACCTTCACTTCATATAGTCTGAAATAATGAATAGTTCATTATAATCAAGTTCAAAAAGCCCTACAAAATAAATACCTTTTCACATCTCAGGAAACAACATAGTTTAACAAACTTTAGATTAATATCTTAAGTTTCCTGAAATTCACTCAAGTGACGAACTTATCAACATTGTATGGATCGTACCCTAACTAAAATAAAAATGCGAATATAATTCGAAAATTTCTATAAATGAGGTACCGAAAGGGTAAAGAAGCCCCCGAGTTTGGCGTCGTAGGTAGCGTGCCTACCTCCTATACCAAACGTCGCGGGTTCGGACCCAGGCAGTCCGATGATTTTATTTAAGCCATTTGGATACCAAATAGCTTAAATAGAAATGCCTGAATCCCCAATATATATATATTACTTACAACGGAAAAAAAGGGTAAAGAAAATATAGGTCTATTGGAAAAAAGATTAGCCTATTAATTTTATTTCATCAATTAATAAAATTATTATTAAAATTAAAATGAGAATCAGGGACTTCATGTAAATGGGGTTTTTCGTCCCCTCGTCCTCTTTTCCCAAGATTTTGAAAAAAAAAATTATAAACTTATTTTTTTTACGCTTAATTAATCAATACCGTAGTCTAAAATATAATTAAAAATCTGGTGTGACTGGCGCACAGCACACAACTTTCTCTTACCTTCGGTAATCGAAAGTTGTGTTCTGTGCTTGTCACACCAGATTTTTTGTGTCGACATATATTTAGTTCCCGACATGACAGTACGGAACATATGAATTCAGATGTAAAATTTATAAGTATGGGAAAATATTTATATTTTGTTACCATGGCAACCATTTCTCCTATCTTCCCTATGAAATACAAGAGTAAAGTGGTCTTCAGAAGATTTCAATTGCAAAATGAGAATATACATTTGAAAGAGCATCTAAAAAATAATTGATTTTTGAATTTAAAAAAAAATCGTTGGAGCAAATTTTGAGAAAATCGAAAAAAACTGAAAAAGTACATCAGTAAAGTGCTAGTACTCTTTGGCCGATTTTGATTAAAAGCTTATTTTTCCGGTCCCGGGGGTGTTTAACTTAAATATAAAATTTCAGCCTCATAGCTCAATTCCTTCATGCTTAAAATTGAACACACACACACACACACACCCACACACCCACCCACCCACACACAGACAGACCATGTCGCGAAAACCACTTTTTGGATTCAGGGGACCTCAAAACGTGAAGATCCATCAAAATCTCGACATCGAATTTTTGACATGAATCCAATACTTTCTCTCTCTATATATATTACATATATACATAGGTAAGAGAAAGTAAAAAGTTCAAGTAAGCAATTCAAGAAAATTATAAGAAGTTTAAAAAAGGTAGCCCTATCAGAAGTAAAGAGAAAATTCTTTTCTTTTTTTTTTTGTAGTATCAGGCTCTATTGACCAATGTGTGCTAACACATGGTCTGTCTGTCTGTATGTGTGTGTGTCTCTCTGGCTTCAATTTAAAGCATGAAGGAATTGAGCTAGGAGATTGAAATTTTATATTTATGTTAGACACTCCCCTAGGGCTTGAAAATAAGCTTTTAAACAAAATCGGCCAAAAACTACTAGTACTTTACTGATGTAGTTTTTCAATTTTTTTTCGATTTTCTCAAAATTTACTCCAAAAGATTTTGATTAAAATTCAAAAATCAATTCTTTTTTAGATACTCTTTAAAATGTATTTTCTTATTTTGACATTGAAATCTTCTGAAGACCACTTTACTCTTGTACTTCATAGGAAAGATAAGAAATGGTTGCCATGGTAACAAAATATAAATATTTTCCCAGGTTTATAAATTTTACATCTTGAATTCTAATATATCGGCGGAAACTAAAAATATGTCGACACAAAAAATCTGGTGTGACAAGCACAGAATACAACTTTCGATTAACGAAGGTAAGAGAAAGTTGTGTGTTGAGCGACGGTCACACCAGATTTTTTCTTCACGTCGCTACATAAATCAAATTTTTCATTAACTTCTTATAACCTTCTAATAAAATATACAGTAATTTATTTTGATTATATTTTAACCGATTCAATCAATGAATTTTGTTAAATATTTGTAGCTAAGATTAATGGAGAAAATAAACCAGCGATTGCTTTCCAGAGTGAAATAATTTATGTATCAAATATTTCGGATCATCTGACTAATTTTATATACGTATGTACAGGAATAACATATCAATTTAGAAACATTTTCTAACAATAAAAGTCCACTTGGATTCAGATGATGAAATAGAAAAAAAAGATCAATTTCTATAATAAATTAATAATACGAGTATAATATTGTATTATATCCTTATATACATTTTATTCCTTTGATGTTATATTTAGCTTATTAAGATTAAATATTTAAAATATAATTAAAAGCTCCGAGGGCACTAATTAGAATCTTCTCTCTCTGTACTAATATAATAATAAGAAATTTGTTATTATAACAAGTACAAAGTAAATTTTTTTGAAATTAAAGAACAAA
This sequence comes from Euborellia annulipes, assembly GCA_023213315.1. Classification (NCBI taxonomy): domain Eukaryota; kingdom Metazoa; phylum Arthropoda; class Insecta; order Dermaptera; family Anisolabididae; genus Euborellia; species Euborellia annulipes. The sequence continues at coordinate 34,836 of JAKCPI010008403.1, forward strand.
TTAAATTAATTTTAATTGATTAATAATTAAAATCCTCCTTAGATCATTCATTCATTTAAACTATTAAGTTGGAGTTAAAGACTGTGTAATTAATTCGTGATGAAATTAAAACCTTGCAAGGAGAGCAAAGATGGCAAAATATCAAGCAAGCAGCAATGGCTGCTGGCTGCCTGCCTCTCCTTTATAGAAAGGCAACTTTGCGGGCGCCATTATGTAGTGTTAATTGCATTTACAACTTAAATACAGAATAATTGTATATATATGTATATACGTTCAGTATATATGTTTGTTAAGATTTAAATAACGATTTGGTTTATTCAGCATTTGTAAACTAAAACAGTCACAGAGAAACAATTTATGAAAAGGCCTTCTTCCTTTCTCTCTTCTTCTCTTTTAGTTGATTGAAAGTAAATGGAAATTTTTTTATCTATAATTAAAAGAAAATTTTATTTGAGTAAATCATAAAGTCCTCCAGAAGTCTCCTGTCTCATTAGCTTCACTAAATCTTTAAAAATTACAAAATATAATTTTTGATTTCATGCTTCAAAACAGTTCCATTTCCTATTGAAAATTTTCTAAATTACTTTGGATACAAATATATTTGAAGATGGAGGTTTAAATGTCTTTGGGTGGCAAAAAGGCCTTAAATACAGTAAATAGTTTTAAAGTACTTTCCTTTGGCTGAAGTCCTAAATAACATTGTAAAATTTCTGAGGGTGGTCAAATGAGTTTTGTTTTTGGAATTTTTCTAGAAAAAGGCTTGATCTTGTTACTTTCTCTTACCTCTATATATGTTATTATATAGAAAGAGAGAAAGTATTAGTTCATGTAAAAAATTCGGTGTCGAGAATTTGATGGATATACACGTTTTTGAGGACTCCTGTAACTAAATAAGTGCGGGTATCGTAAAAAGCCTTAAATGGCCGAAAGTTGCCGAAAAAGACCATGTGGTGGAGGAATGTGAGTGAATGAAAAAAAGTGTGTTAAAAAAAAAAAAATGTTTAAACATATGTGACAAGCACAGCACACCAGATTTTGTTTTTTGTTTTCTTTTTGTTTCTAGGTCAGTTTCGTTAAATACTATTTTTAAATTTAAAAATTTTACTTTTGATGCATAATTTACATGTTTTACTTATTATCCTAGCAAGTTCTTTTAAGGATTTTTCAGAAAATTAAGATATTTCAACGTCGATG